>JASAOC010002119.1:0-203979 GCA_030849835.1 Herpetomonas samuelpessoai
CTGCCCACCCGTCTGGCGCTGCGTGCCGTACGCCGTCGCGGTGTAGAAGGCGGGAATGCCAGCACCACCAGCACGCATGCGCTCAGCAAGCGTGCCCTGCGGCACAAACTCGAGCTCAATGTCACCTTCAAGGTAGCGCTTCGCGAACAGCTTGTTGGCGCCAACGTACGAGCAGCAGATGCGCTTGATCTGGTTCTCCTGCATGAGCACGCCGAGACCCCAGCCGTCAACACCAGCGGAGTCCGTGTACGCCGTGATACCCTTGACGCCGCGCTTCTTCACCTCCTGGATGATGCCGTACGGCACACCCACGCAGCCGAAACCGCCAAAGGCAACACCGACATCGTTCGGGATGTCAGCGCACGCCTTCTCGACGGTCATGGTCTTATCCAGACCGACAAAACGAGCAAAGGTACGGCGGAGCATCACAGAACACTTATTGGGAGAGAGGTAGTGCTGTAAGTATATTTGTTAGTTGTTGTTTTTTGATGAAAAGTCAAGTGCGGAGCTAGGGCGAAATATCGACTAAAAGAGGTGCTATACTCTGCTTGTGGTTGAGTTGATTCGTGGCTTTTTGTTTGTGTGTGTGTATATATACTATTTAATTTTTATTGTGAAAAAAAAAAAACACGGAAGTCCCAGAAAGCTAAGAGAGTCGAGAGGATATAGACTGCGAAGTAGTCAAACGTTGCGCGACGGTGTTCAGAGACGATGGGTTCAGGAGAGGTTATCAGAGTGAAAAGAAGGTTGTTTGCGGAAGATGTGCATCTTGTCGATGGACTATCTAGTACATGATAAGGTGAAAGGAGAGGCAAGTGTTTCCGCAGCTCATTCGTGCTCGGAGAGCTCTCCGGTTCGCGCTATCACACATTTCAGGTTTGATCTTTTTCTGCTGGCCAGATGGGCAAACGCATAAGCGTGACTCTTTCAAGGGTGAGATCCAAAGACGAAACATAATTAATTAAAGAAAATATATAAATTTTGTCATTTGGAGTAAAAACGGGTCTTAAGAGTCCTTGCTGTGGAACCACGGGAACTTGGCGAGACCGTGTCCGTCGCGGATTCTGCGCGCCCAAAACATACTCGTTAAGGATGGGGTGAGGTTGACTCCTACCCCGCTCGGAGTAGACGAGCAAGAAAAATAGAAAAGATGCAGCCCATGGCAGCGGGGAAGCCCATGGCGACCCAAGCGGCCTATTAATTCGCCGAAGAAAAGTACGTTTTAAAGGAAAACCTTAAACAAAGAAGAAAAGACACAAAAGCAGTGCACTGTTTGGTGGAGATTTGAAGCCGCTGAACTTCTTCTCGTTGGGAAAGTAGTGAGGTGGAAAGAACGTTGACCTTATTAATTGTTTATATATATACATTGAAGGGAGGGTGGGAGGTCGTTTAAAATTACTGGTCACTTCGTAAAACTCGTCGTGCGAGTAGCCTAATCTGATAAGGGTTAGGCTGTAATATTCAGTGCCAAAGAAGGGAAGAGAAAAGAGAAAAGGGAAAAGGTGAGCGAATGAATGTAGCATGGACGCCACGTTACGTACTCCGTCTTCATTTAACCATGGTACTCTGTCCCATACACAATGTTCTTCGACAAGCTACAACACTTCGCGTTCGCTTATTGTCGATGGACTATCTAGTACATGATAAGGTGAAAGGAGAGGCAAGTGTTTCCGCAGCTCATTCGTGCTCGGAGAGCTCTCCGGTTCGCGCTATCACACATTTCAGGTTTGATCTTTTTCTGCTGGCCAGATGGGCAGGGCGCTTGACGTAAACCCCGTAGTCGCTGGTCCGACCTCTCTGAGCGTGGTGCTCGTCCTTGACAGTGGGATTGTTCCAAGGTCTGGTACCTGTTCCATCACGATGTTGTCTGTGATGTCTGCCCCAAAGCATCTGGACAGCCTATCTGCTGGATTCAGATGGCCGAGAACGTAGAAAAAACTGATGGTGATATTGCGGTTGAGGAAATCGTAGGTCGTGCGAAACAAGTTGTTCAGGCACAGGCCACGTCCGATCCCTCCGAAACCGTTGAGTCTGCGTTGTGCGTCCACAATCGCTTTGTGGTCTGTTGCAATGGCAACCCTCATTCCGTCTCTGAGAAGTCCGGAGTCTCTCATAAAGAGGAGCAGCGTTTTGATGGCTTGGGGTTCCGTGTGTGCAGATGCGCGTTTCATGAAGCGGCTCGTTGCTGTAACTTCATGTCGTGGTAAGCCTAGCCTGCTGATCCACCGCTGTTGAATTGTGAAGCACCGACCTGAATTGTCTTTTAACACGGCGCCCCACCCCTGGAGGGAGGCGTCAGTGAAGATCACCCAGTCATAGTCGGATTCTAAGTAGGATGTGTGAATCAACGGGGCTATTTCATACCACTCATTCCGCGCGAGCGCGTTTCCTAGTTGTTGGAAAGCCTCCACGGTATGGGAAGCGAGGTAGGGAACTGGTTCATCCCAGTCGCACCCTTTTGTTACCGCACAGCAGATGCCCCGGTACGCTGCAAGAAGCGTGAAGCTGTCGGCTGCATTCAGCCTGGTTGTATGTAGCGCGTACAGGAAAAGCGAGACGCAACTGACAAATTGTCGGCACGTGAACGTGGTGCGCAGGAGGGACAGGTTCACCTTCGCGAGGGTTTTGATGGAATTGCGAACCTTGCGTTCACCTGCCCGCCAGCTGTACGTTTCGCCGAGGAACGTGTTGTCCTCCATGGATTTCGTGAGAAGTTCGTCGTCACTGAGAACGACCAATTCCAGCCTTGTTGGCGTGGTGGTCAGATTGGCTAAGCCAATGCGGTTTACGATGGAGCGCACAGCGCGAATAAATTCATCCTCTTGGCCGTGTTGAGCAGCTATGAGAATGTTGTCGATGCAGGTATGAATTGTCACCGGAGTGGCGATATTCACGATCGTGCTAGTGATAGCCTGCCCTACTGCTACACTCCAGCGGGCGCCTGTCGGGAGAGTTTTGAGGCGGTAAAAACCGTTCTTCGTCTTGAACACAAAACAATCTCGTGTCTCTGGGGGTAGGGGGATCGCGTCATAAAAGGCATCGAAATCGATCTGGAGCATGTAACGTGCGTGCCTGAGGCTCTGTCGGATGGTGAGGCGGGAAGGTGCCTCGAGTTTTGGCATCAAGTCCGTGTTGATCACTGCGTTCAATGAAGGTTCGGTAATCAGTCTTCTACGTCCTTTCATTTCCGGTACCGTAAACACCGAGACGGAGTGGGTGCCTGGCGCCAGAGGATGGCTAAAGGTCGCATGGCAGGACTCGAATTTTCCCATCTCCACCGCTCGACGGATGTCCGTTGCTGAGAGTTTCGTGTTCTTTATCGTCCGGGATGTCCGAAGACCTGGAAAGGCCTCCGGTCGTAGGTACGCCAAGGCGTTATCCAGGTGGGACCTCAACTCCGGATCGCGCACTGGTAGCTGCCGTACCTGGTCCAAATTAACCAACGTTACCGGTTTGAGGTGGAGCGGCCATTGTGATACTGGTGGCATCTCCATCGCGGGTAAACCTTGAAGACGCCTCATTTCGTTGAAGGTTTCCACGTCCGAGAGACCTAAAGCTTTTCTGCTTGGTACCTTTGCGCCGACGCTGTTAATGTCGGGAGGAGGGCCCTTGCGCTGTCCTGTGCTTGTACGCCCTCCACCGTAGGGTGTAGGGAATGCCCCAGGTACATCTGCAACGTGGACTCGTCCTTGTGTCCTGTCAACCGCATGATTTCCGCTACGGGTACCCCTGCGTCCGCTAAGTGCCGAGTTGCTCCGAGTCGAATCGACCGCATTTCCAAGCCTGGTTGGATGGATCTCAGTGCGGCTTTCACTGTGTTCTTTATTGACATCGCGTCGGGGAAAAGTCGGTGGTCCTTTTGTGCTGTGTTGCACATATGTTGTAGGAGGGTGGCATCGGTGCGTTGGAGGAATGAGTAGGTCGGGTACGGCCGGTGGAATTTGGACCCTTTTCCTTCTCTTAGCGTCAGACCCAATCTTACTTCGGTGTCTGTGACCTGACCGAAGTTCACGTCTTGAATTCGTAGTCTGCCGATGTCGCTGCTGCGAGCCGCGAAAGACCACATCAGTGCCAAGTACAGGCGAGCCGTCGGATCGCCGCTGAGTTGCTTGAGGGTGTTTTCGATGTGTTTCTGTGTCGCCGCAAGGGCCTGTTGTGGCACCTCTCGAGTGCGGAAACGTCTGATATTCGCTTCCGCTGCTCTCCACGCTTCCGACTCGTTCAGGTTTATCCCTTGTGCCTGGTTGGTATAAAGGGGCAGGTCCCTGAGTGCTGTTTCTAACGCCGAGAACTTTGATGCGATTGTTGAGGCCTTCCAATTCGCCGCAAGGGCCATGCGGCCTAGGAGGTGAATCGCTGCGGTCGCGATGTTCTGCCCTACCAAGTCCGCTGGCATGCTTTGAAGGTGCGTGAGCAAACCGATGTGCACTCGCCGTGTCTCTGGCGTTAATTTTCCCCACGCCAGATTTGACACATGGGGGGGTTGACCGCGGTAGATATGCCATGTTCTGGGCGGCGCGTACCCCCCGGGGCGGCCGCCCTTCGTGTTTAAAAACGCAGTCTGGGAGTCATCGAGAATCTCGTTGAGTTGGTCTCTCATCGTCATCCTGTCTCGCGCTGGATGGTCGTCGGTTGTTAACTGTGGCATTACCTTGCTGTGGGCGTTCCCCTGTCGTGGGACAGGTGCCTCGGTTGCCTCTTCGTTGGTCTCCGGGGTCTCTTGCGCGTACGCGGGTTGGTACAGTGCCAGGACCGCCTGTGAAGGGTCTGTAGTGAGTGAGTAATGCCCGTGTTTCCCCGAGGGTCCTCCCTCGTACCTCGCTCCCAGTACAAAAACAAAGTCTCTGTAGTGTCGTGGAAGGCCACCATTCAGGTTTCCGTGGAGAATATAGTAGTTTGTCAAGATCTCGGGTTCGGACACTGGTTGAACGTCCCCGCTTGGTCCAACAGTCACATAGGATACTCCCAACCCGAACGAACGTTCCAACGCCTCGGTGGCATCATGCTGTTGCCCGGCCTTGAAGCCTGCTCGCCTGGCGCGTTCCGCGAGCGCTGCTGCGTTTAGGGAATAGCGCTGCGCCTTTGCGAGGTCGGCCAGTGCCGTTGCTGCTAACATATAGCAGAGATTTCTTGCGTTGACGGAGGAGGAATGTAGTTTTTCCAGGTCAAGGAGTTGGGCGACACGTTGCGCCGGGTGTACCTCGACCTGCTGTGATCCTCCCTTCAAGACTGCTGATGGGGAAGGTTTGGATTGCTCAGTGATGCTTCGTTCAAATGCTTTCCAGAAGTCTTCCAAGGACATAGGCTTCCGTGAGACGCTGGTGAGCAACGTGCGCATTTGCTTGGGGAAATCGGTGGACGAGGGAAGGCGTTTACCGATATGTTGCGCTGCCAGGTTGGCGAGCATGTAGATGCCACAATCGTTGCTACCACGCACTTGCTTTGGTACGCTTGTTGCGTAGATACGCAGTGCCGGCCAGTGTGTGCGAAACACTTTAACACAGTCGTCTCGCACTGGTTTAGACGGGGCTGAGTCCATGACTTCGAGGGATAAGGAGTCAGCGGTTCTCCTCAGAATCCCAGCAAGCCAATGGTACCTGGTATGAAGCGGCCAATAAAGTATTTTTGTTTTGGCCAGCCTAGCTTTCAGGTCCGCGACCATCTCAGCGTCCACATCTTTTAAAGGTGTGCAATTAAAGGAAAACGTTTAAAATTACTGGTCACTTCGTAAAACTCGTCGTGCGAGTAGCCTAATCTGATAAGGGTTAGGCTGTAATATTCAGTGCCAAAGAAGGGAAGAGAAAAGAGAAAAGGGAAAAGGTGAGCGAATGAATGTAGCATGGACGCCACGTTACGTACTCCGTCTTCATTTAACCATGGTACTCTGTCCCATACACAATGTTCTTCGACAAGCTACAACACTTCGCGTTCGCTTATTTTTCCGTGGCGATGGTCACCATCCAGCGCTGCATGTGCTGTTGCAATCAGAAGGAGATGAGGACGGATGTACGCTTAGCCCTACGTCGTGCCACACAGGCACTGAAACAGTTTGGCTACCATTGGGATCACTGTTGGCCTGAAATCTTGTGAGTTCGTCTTTGTGAAAAACCGGCAACGGGTAGGCGGGAAAAGAAAACAAAAAAAAAGACTTCAGACTTCAGACGAGAGAGGCGTAGACTTGCAGGACACCTTCCGCATAGCGCCATATTGTCGTGAAACCATGTCCAATACAAGGGGAGGTGTGTGTGTGTGTGTGTGCGTGTGGTGCATGCGAAAACGTGAAGGTGTAGTAAGGGAGACAGAGATGGGGAACGTGTTTTCCGCACGTCATGCTTCTTAGGAGGCCGCATGGCGACCCGACAGCGCCTCCGACAAGGACACTGTAGGGGACGGAATCTGAGTGTCGGTGGACCGCCGCCGGTGCGGCAGCGCGGACGATGTACTTTCTTCCTCCGTGCCTCCCACTGGATCGGCCGCGACAGGTGAGGGGACGTGATGAGCCGTACCCAACACGGAGATGCGACCCTGAGAAGCAGCGTGGGTGAAGAGCACGCCTGGCTCCGGAACAGGGTGGGCATCGCGCCTGTCAGCACTTTTCTCTGCAGTGATGACACACCCCATCGCTGACGTGCACTCTCGAGAATGGGGGTGTTGCCTATGGGCGAAGTAGTGGGAGCTCAAGTCCGTGGCGCTATGGGGAGAAGGAGCCCCACCCTCGCCGCGGTACGTGCGGCTCGCCAAGGAAGCCACATCGAGTGCTGTGTGCGCGGACTCGGTCCACGGGTCGTCGCGGCGCTCCTCATCGCGGGGAGACGGTGTGAAGTGATCGGGTGATGTCGCGCCATTCAGAGGCGCCACGGAAGTCGTGCTGCGGCTGATGTCGAGGGGAAGTGGGTGACGACCCCCCACCGTCCAATGAGAGTGGTGGAGCCTCGCGGCGTGATCAAGCAGAGGGGATGGACTGCGACCAAAGGTGGTCTCTTGAGGCGTCAGGGCATTGACATCTGTCTTTGGTGTACTGCTCAGCCGCGCACCTTGGTCCGGAGGCACGGCCTGTGCGACTGTCGACCGGACTGGGGCAACCTCCGTCACAGACCGTGGGCGAACACAACGAGAAGCACAAGGAGGGACTTGCCAGCAAAGCTCCTCCTGTCGCGGAGCGGCGGGTATGGGTACGGCCTGCGGTGCCACCAGCGTTTTGGCAAGCTCCACGCCGAGCCGTGACTCCATCGCACTGGCGCACTGCTCCAGCCCTTCTGCAATACTCCTCTCCCATGAACGAAGGGCGTCTGTTACGTCGCGAGTGCGGCAGGCAGCTTCCTTGGTGTGATGGGTAACGACAGCCGATAAGTTCTGCAGTTGCTGGGCAAGCCTCTCTGCCGTATCGCAGAGGGCTTCCTTCGCGTCCAACACCCGAAGCGCCTCCTCACTGGGGAAGGCGAGAAGCGCAGACGAGGTGTTCCCGACGGCGTGGTCACGCGCGTCCCTACGATGGTGCTGGTGCTCCAGGAACTCGTGGGCTGCGCCGGCGGCTGAAGTGGTTGCGGACACTGGCGGGCGTTGGAGTAGGCGCTGCATTTCGCTGTAGATGGTTTGCTGCCGCGATGTCATTTCCGCGAGAGGTTGCGGCCCACTCCAAGCCGGTGGGAGTCCTTCGTCGCCTGAATGGTGGCTCGTAGACGGTACATGGCTAGAAACTCCTGCCCGTGACGAATGAAACGTACTGTCGTACCTCTCATCGTTACAGCGCCTCAAGGTTTTGTGAATCAAGGATATATGCGCTTCTGTCCGCAAGACCACATCCTCTAAGGCCCTTTCTAGGCCTGTGCGCGGCGTAGACCTTTCTGCGGTCGGTGCAAAGGCATCCTCCTGGTCAAAGAGGCTAGCGGCGCCTGAGCCAACGCGCGACGTTGCTCTGCGCAAGTCCTCGACGGCATTGCGTATTTCACGGGCAGTGAGTCGTCGCAGCTCCTGCACAGCATCTGCGGTAAAGGCGAAAACATCTTGCAGGTGCAGCTGCTCACCCAGCGCAGCGCACTGCTTCTGGACACTGCGGAGCTCTGCCTTCTGCAGACGGTGAAGACGCTGCGCGTCGTCGAGTGTGGCACGCATCTTGGACAACTCCACCTCCATCCGCGCCTTGTCCGCCTCAGTTTCTTCGAGGCGCTCACTGGTTTGGATGGCCGCGGTGCGCTCTTCACGAGCAGTGGCCAGCCACGCACGTGTAGAACCTTCGACGCGCAAAAGTCGACTATCTAGCCCGCTCACGGACCTTTCCACGCGCTGAAATTCTCTCGCACACGCTGCCACAACCTGTGTGACTTGGTGTTGAATGGCGCCGTAAAGAATGGCCTCCTTCCGAGCTTCCCCCTGTTGCCACTGGGACACCGCCGCAAGGACTGCCTCACGTTGCTGTGAGAGGCGAAACAAGGTCGCGTCGCAAAGATGCGTCTCTCTGTCTGTGGCCGGGTGCGGGGAGGTGTGGCTCGCTGCCAAAGGGTCCGCCTCCTCGTGATCACCAGCACTTCCGGGAGCCGTGTCGCCGAGGTGAGTGCAGAGCCTCTCAACGGTCATGGATGACGTCAGCGCGCTGTCGCGGTCACACGCCTCACTGTTCAACCAAGCCAGCAATCCGTCGAGACACAGATCAGCCAGTGCTCGTGCTTGCCGATCCCGGCGGTTTTCCTCTTGGACCTGGTAAAGCTGGTGCTTAAGTTGCTCAAGGGACGTCCGGTCCTGCCGCTGAGCTTCTTCATATGTTCGAATGGTGCTTTGGCATTCTCTTTGGTGGTTTTCTGAGTGCTCCAGAGCCTCAGCAAGGCGCCTGTCACTTTCTTGTTTTTCGATTTCTGCCTGCGTCCTGGCGTTTCGTTCCGCCTCCAAGGCTTCTTTAGACTTGGTGTGCGCGTCCACTTCCGCCGCGTAGGCCGCGCGCACTCGCTGCAACTCCAGCATGTCGCGCTTGCCCTGTCTGACAGCCTGCTCTGCTTCTTCGCAGCGAAGCGAGATCTCCCCTAGTCGCCGCTTGAGCTCTGACTGAATCCCTTCCATTTCTGCGTGTGAATCCTTGAAGGCTGCCTCCATGGTTGCACACCGCTCTTCGACCGCTTTTCTCGTGTCCTGTTCCTGGGCAATGGCATCCTTTAGGGACGCGATGTACGCTGTGCTTTCCTCAAGAAGGGTAGTCATGTTGGTTATCTTTCGCGCCTGCTGGGCAATGGTAGCCTCCAGCTGTCCCGTACGGGAAGACAGCTCGTGAACCGTCTGTTGGAGCGCCATGTTCTCTTGAAGGCTGCGAAGGGCTTCTGCTGTCTCCCTCTTCTCCTTGTTAGATGGTGGCGCTGTTATGTCATGGGCGGAGGAGCGTGGATCGTCTTCTGAGACAACTGACTTGCCCCCAACAGCGAGGAGGACTGCACTCTTGTCGAGTTCGGACGCTACATGACCAGGAGGCAACGACGGCCGCTCTTGGTGGAGGGCTACGTTCACTGGTGTGGAGCCGAACATCACGCGGGGAGACGCGACGGATCCTTTTACGGAGGAAGCGATAGTTGCCTTCACAGACGGATCCGTGAAGTTATTCTTACTCGGTGTCTCATAGACGCTGCGGTGTTTGGAAGCAGAGGCCACAACGGGCGAAAGCATCGCCGATGTGGCCAAAGAAGTTGCGTGGAAGGAAGGTAGATCCGGTAGGTCCTCCGCGTTCCCACCGTCGTTGCGATCTCCCTGGAATGCGGGAGGACCGGAAGTGGTGCCCACTCTGCGCCCGGGTCGCTTGTACGGTATGTCCTCTAGACGACACGGTGTGTCATCGAACATTTCCTCCAAGAAACGTGTATTGTCCATGGGTTGCCCTTTGTGCTCTTTTGCCCGAGGCGAAGGTTTTCTATGAATCTCTATCCCAAAACTGGGGTCTATGTAAAAGAAGAAGAAAAAACTGTATGACGGGGTGATGCAAGGCGTATCAGCAACGTGCTGTTCGGAAATGTCTATAAGCGCGTACAGTTCTGCGTCACGCCACGACAGCAAAAGAGAGAAACGAAACACAAACGTGGGGAAGAAACAGTCTTGCGAACTGAAGCAACAACAAGTAACATCATGCAGTCAGAGCCTGCATCAAGTGAATCTCAGAAATCGGCTCGTCATGTGTGATTCGCGCCGCTTACGGCAAGCCAAAAAGGCGCTCGGCGATGCTAAAGTAGTCAAAGCAATCCAAGTGCGGTCAGGCTTCTGCGCGGTCATCGATCACACATGGAAGAGAGGACCTCCCCTACTTCTCGTAGAGAGAGACGTGGATGCTGTATGTTTGGTTGTCCTTTCTGATTGTCATGGCATCATCATGGCATCTGTAAATTGAATGTAGAGGTGGAAAATACAAAATGGTCTATGTGGTCACACTGATCAGCTTGCGCACAAACGTAAATACAGAAATAACCCTCTATGGTTGCAGGGAAGCAGGAAAAACAAAGCGGATGGCGACGCAGCTCACCAAACAGCGCCTGCGAAGTAGAACACCATTTGGAAACGACAACAACGGAAGGAAAGAGAGAGAGATAAGGCGACGAAAGACGCTTTAGCCAATGTGGCCGTCACAGCTAGAGCCTTCCTCTACACGGTGACGGTGGGCCCATGGGTGTCGTCGTTCGCAGCAGACCCTTCTCTGCGCTGTTGCCGCTGCTGCTCTTGTAGGCTCTTCCCAAAATACCTATCCTCGTCGTCGTCGTCATCGTCGTTGTCGTCCTCATTGTCGCCAGCACCGTCTGGGCCGCCGGTCCCCTCATCACCGCCTTTAGAGCTTGCGTCGCCGCCCTCACTACCGTCCTCTTCGCCAGCATCGTCGTCGTCATCGTCGAACTCCGGCCTCTGCGCTTCCTCGGCGGCGGCCAGCGCGTTCAGGTACTCCCGCTGTGGGTCCCATTTTGTGAAGCGGCAGGCGAGGTACATGACATCCGCCAAGTGAGCCGCCGTCGCACGATCGGCGACCACAACGGCGGTTCGCTGCGAAGGGTAGCGCTGCTGCGGAGGGGTGTCAAACTCCTCCGGATCATGCAGAAATCGAATGAAGCGACCGACAGACGGAATCGCGCGCAGGGTGGAGCCTCCGCTTCCTTCGTGGGCGAGCACGACAAGGAACTCGTGCTCCTCGCTACCGTTGCCAAAGGCACCACCAAACCCACTGGAAGAAAGGGCGGTGGTGGAGCTGAAGAGCATGTCCCTTGCATTAGCGCCATCGCCCGCCTTCGTCGCATCCGAGGGGCTCGCGCCGCTCGCTGCGGCTGTGGCGAGCGGCAGCGTGTTCATGCGCAGCTCATTCAACGGTGCAGCAGCCGAAGAGGCAGTGGTCAATGCCGCGGCTGCTCCGCGACTCGGGGAGAATCCTGCAAAGGAAGTATCCGCGTCCTCTCGCGACGGTTTCGGCAGCGCGCAGGACATTAGGAGCGGGCGGACGGCGTGCGTGTAACGGCCCAGACCGCGTACCACCGTCAGGGCCAGCAGCAACCTACGTGCCAGGGCGTTCAAGCGGTACACGGTGCTGAAGCTTTCCAGCGCGGTGGTGGTACGCGTGGGGTCGCTTGGGATAACGTAATGCAGGCCAGTCGTGCTTTGAAGCATGCCAGGCTGCATGAGAGCGCCGGTGGCAACGGCGACGGCGTCCTGCAGGGCGAGAGCCTCCTGGACAGCGTCGTGAAACTCAGCTGCGCTGGCGTCCATGTCGAGAATGGCGTGCGCCTTCCAGAATTGCTCGCGGTGAAAGCGTCGCATTCGCTCCGATGTGACGCGCTGCGCCTCGGCCGCATCGCCGGCGAAGCTTGCCTCCAACGTCATGGCGGAGGATGGGGGCTCGGCGGCCATCAGCGCCTCGTGCAGCGCGCACACGTCAAACGTGCTCACCTCTGTGCTGTAACCCACGGTGCGGCTCACGCAACGGATCTCGTTCGGAAAGGTGAGGAACTTGGCATGCGTCTCAATAAGGCGCCGCAGCTCTGACTGCACCAGACGAAGTGCCTCGGTTTTGTCTGCAGGCGGCACCTCGCGCCACGGCTGCTGCGCCATCTTTGCGGACACCCCGCACTTGGCGAGTAGCTGCCGCAGCAAGCCCTCCCCATCCTCCGCGTGGTGGAGACGCAGGACGCTGGCGGTAACGGGGTGGCGCCATATAGCGTCCCAGAGGGAGGTGTGACGCAGCAGGTATAGCTGCTCCTCGTCCTTGTTGTGCAGCTCCATTGCGTTGGAGCCACGTTTGCGCAGGTACTCGGCCGAAGACAGGGAACCATTGCCGCCCTCTTCGTGACCATAAGCGCCAAACTCACTCTCCTCCAGGCGGTGCTCGTTCGCCTCCCCACGTCGCACGCTCTTCTGCAGCGTGACAGCATCGTGCAGTGGCCGCATCTCGACGAGGTAGGTGGCGTAGTCAATCAATCGACGGTTGAATAAGTCGCACACACCCACGGCGGCGTGCCAGAGAGTCGACTCCTTGAACCGGTTGAGCAGAACGGCGAGGTCGTGAGCTTCCACGGCGCAGCTTCGCCCCGCACGGTCACACGCATAGTAACTCACCTCCAAGTAAGGGGGCAAGTCCTCGGGGTCTGTCCAATCAACACGCTCCTGGCTTTGGGAAACGGACATGTCGTCATCCTCGTCGTCATCATCGTCCGAGTCGGAATCACTCTCCTCTTCCTCATCCTCAACATCATCGCTGGAAAAGGGCTGTTCATCGTCGTAGACGTTGCCGCCTTCGCCCCCATGAATTCCTGGGCGTGCACCGTCGTCGGCTCCATCCCCGCGGGCGCCGTATTGCCGCCGCAGACGCTGTCTACGCTTCGCTGCTTGACGACGGCGCCGGCGCCGACGCTGCTGGGCCGCAGCCTGACGCTGAGCAAGAAAGAAACTGTCCACCTCCTCACGAATGGACTCGCTGCCCCAAATCATGAAACGCTCATTGTCGTATTCGCGAAGGTTGCTGAGGTGGAAAGGCCGATAGGCGTCCAGCACAACGACAATGTGGCGCGTGGCAAAGTCAAAGTAGTCGGCAAGACGGATCGCACCGCCTAAGCCGATAAGAAGGAAGCACTCGTCTACATAGGGGTCTGTCTCAGAGAGACGTGCGTAATCCTGGGCAAGGTTGGCGCTTGCCACCATTGCGGAAAGCTCATCGTTGCTGGCAACGGGCTGGATGTCGTAGGCGATGAGGGATGCCTTGAGCAAAGAAGCCAGGGTAAGAGAGGCGGCGGCAGCATCGGCAGTGTAGGCAACTGCGATATGGATGGGTTTTCTGGTGGCCTGGTAGTACTTGTTGAGTTGCTCCCAAATGTACGTAGGCCCTTGGTCACTCGACATGTTGAGAAGCCGCTTCTTTGTCGATGGTGCTGAGAGGAAGACAAAGGTGAAAGATGAATCACTAGATGGATCGCTGTGTGGGTCTGTACGCAAAACAAGTTTGGCAGGAGAGAGCCCCCGTCACTGCAAAAGTATGGCTATCTCTATCTTGTAAAATAGCGGGATGTTCTATGGGTGAAGTGCAAGAAAGGACTCTATTTTTATTTTATTTTTTCTGACCCTACCAAGAAAGTGAACAAAATACGGACGGTAACTTCCGCAAGAAAGAGCAAAGAAACGAACAAGAAGTGAGGAAGCGTACGCAGGCAGGTTACACGCAACTTGAGTTTGCGGAAGCGAAAGCTTCCGTTGGAAAACATGGAAGTTCGTGTCTTTTGCTAAATCATAATATATCGAAACGTTCCTTTTCATTCTTTGTCGTTCCGTTTCAGTGTATTCTCGTCGATACCTGTGTGAGAAATATGGGCCCCATATGCGACGTACAACAACGTTGACTACAGGAGAGTTACAACCCGTGACAACACTTCGCCGTGAGTCGTGAGAGTGCAACCACCACCACCACCTAAAGCGTTACCGGGCGTAGGGGAAGCACAGCAGGATGGTCTCCTGGATCAACAGCGGCGTCACTGGGGCAACGGCCTCGTCCAACTTGGGGACCGCCTTCGCCACGGCCGCCTGAATAGCGGCCTCCTGCTGAGCAGCCCCTCCGAGAGCTCCCGTACTGCCGTGGCACTGTCGCCAAGCATCCGTCACCGCCTCCTGCCGGCGAACGTGCCAGCGCCGCAGCACGCGAAAAAGTCGCGGCGGTGTCACCACATTGAGGAGGAGCTCGCCATTCACCTCGGCTAAATGGAATGCGTCCACCATGCTCTCGTCCAGGGACGACTCGCCGCCGCCTGCAGGGTCGTGCTCGAAGCACTTGAGGAAGTGCAAGATCTGCGCTGTGCCCCAGTGGACAGGGTCCAGGAGAGGGATCTCTGTGTCACCGTGGTGGCCCGGCAATGCAGCCAGCACCTGGGCTGCAAAGGCCTCAGACGGAAGGCCTCCCTTGCTCTGATCCGTCATGTCTTCACTGGACGCGTTCGGTCGAGTGATCTCAGTAGGCACGGGCCTCCTTCCCGTTTCGTTCACGGTAGCAGGGGTCGCACCTACGGTAGCCTCTGTTGCAGCGTCTGATTTGTCAGCGATAGGCGCAACAGGAGCAGCGGGGCTCGCTGGTGCGTCCTGCCCATCGCCATCGCTGTCACGTTGCATAAACACAGGCAGCTCCACATCCTCTTCACCCTCTGCTGCCGCCTCGGCCTCACTCAGCGCCTCCCTCGCGGGGTTGCGCAGCGCCATTCGGTCCTTGCCATCGAGGCCCTCCACCTCGGAGAAGGCTTGCTCCATTTCCGCCTGCACGTAGAGAGTGTCCACGTCGCTGGGCCCGCCCTGCTGATTGCCGTCCGCCAGCGAGGCGTCGGGATCGGAGGCGTCGACTTCGCCGTACGCGTTGCCGCCGCCCATTTCACCAGCGAGGAACTCCTCGTAGGTGCTGTAATTGTGGGACATCATCTTCTTTCGCTGCTGCAGGTCCTTGTCGTGCATCTCCTCGGCGCTAGGGTACACAGACGGCTGCCCCTCGGTCCGTGTCTGGTGCCGCGGGTCCTCCTGCATCTTTTTCACAGAAAGGCGGCCCACCGTCGTGAAGCGTGACCACTCCGGGCCAAAGTGTGCCTTGCGAATGTCATCGCTCTCCGCCGCCGTCACAAAGCCTTCCTGGTCCACATCCTTCCAGGCGGCGTACACGCCATCGCTGGGGTCCTCCCAGCTACTGCGCTCCCCAAAGGGGTCGTCGGGGGGAAGGGAGCGGTAACGGACCGCCGCCTTGCCCGTCGCAAGAGGTGACACGGCGCAAGAGTCCTTCACGCCCTCCGCAACAGAGGAAACCACGGAAGCGCTCACGGCACGACGCCAAGAGGTTAGCCGCCAGCTTACCGTTCGTTTCCACATCACGCGCTACGATGGAGGAAAAAGAGAATCACCAGGAAACAGAAAGCAAGTCTTTCGAGATGATCTGACAGGTCACCGGCGACCTATTCTTATTCTCTTTTCTAACTGCGTTTTTCGAAGTGAAAGAAGTGCAACAGGATACAAGCGGTTAGTGATGAATCACGGATAAACATGTACAACAATGACACCTCGACAAAACGGAAAAGGCCATCTTTTCGAGGGAACATGTTTTCGGGCATGTCAAGCATTGAGATCACTCCTATTTTCATTTTTATTTTTTCGTTGGGGCAACCACGATCTAGAGCAGCGTGATTTCGCTTCGCAAATCAAAACTTTTCTGTCGAGAGAAAACGTATATGAACGCTGCTGTAACGTCTCCTCACATTTCGTGTGTGTGGATGGATGTCGGTTTGGCAGCTGAGAAAAGGTAAGACGAGGGGACACCGTCGCACTCCCTTCGAGATGTCGCTACCATATCTGCGCAGCTGTGCTACAACTTGAGACGGCGTTGTGTAAACGTGAAACGACGAAAAAAAAAAGTGCCACTTCAACCCCGTGCGCCCCATCAGCTTTGGTGAACAGCCGAGATCCCTGCAGATTGCACTCCCCTTCACAGAAACAGTGTAAGGGTGTGGAGATGCTCCTTTGGAAGATTAGAGGAGTTGACTTCTCTTTTTTTTTTCACAAAGGCAAAGACGGATGATACCTCGCGCAAAGAAAAGATGCGCAGAGGAAAGAGTCAACAGGGCGACGCCGATTGGAAATGCTTTGGCGGAGCACCAAGACGGAGAAGAGAATAATACTGGGGTTGCAACGTTGTGGCAGACACGATGAAGCACCTTGCGAGCGACTCGCGCATCAAGCACGGCATATGTTCCCTCCTCAAACCAGCGAGAGTATCGGAAAGAAGAACGAAAAGACTCCTGTGCACACGTTCAAGTCAACGCACTCAACGGGTTTCAAAGGACTCGCGCTTGCCCGTCCTTCACTTGTGTGTGGGTGCGCCGATGCCATGATGTGTGCCCTGCACAAAGAAACAGGATACTCATGCACACGCACACATGCCAAGCCACGTGAGTTCGTTATGGGTGCTTTGCCACGTATCCCATGGGATGCTCCTTCTGGAAGCGCCACGCGGATTCGATGATTTTGTCAATCGAATCGTACGCCACTTTCCAACCAAGCGCCTGCTTCGCCTCCTCGCCGGAAGCCACAAGGACGGGCGGGTCCCCTTCACGCCGAGGTTCCTCGCGCGCCGGAATCGGGTGCCCTGTCACACGTCGTGCCGCCTCCACAATCTCGCGGACCGAGTACCCTTTGGAGGTGCCCAGGTTAAAGGCAGAGAAGTACCGATCGGTGTCGTTCGGACCCAGTTTGGCCAGGTAATCGAGCGCGAGAATGTGTGCGGAGGAGAGGTCCTTGACGTGCACGTAATCGCGAATGCAAGTGCCGTCGGGCGTGGGGTAGTCGGTACCGAAGATACTCACATAGTCGTTGACCTTCTTGCGCTCTGGGTGGTGTTTGGCGTTGTATGCGTTGATCTGGTCCGCGAGGGCCACACGCAAGGTGAGAGGGATGAGGTGGGTTTCTGGCTCGTGGGTTTCGCCAATGTCGCCGTCCTCGTTGGCACCGCACGCGTTGAAGTAACGCAGGGCAACGGACTTTAGTCCAAAGGCGACGGCACAGTCCTTGAGCATGTGCTCACAAATGAGCTTCGTCTCGCCGTACGGACTTTCAGGGGACTTGGTGGCGTCCGGTGTGATGGGCCTCATGGGGTCCACCTTGCTAGCGTCCTGTCCTTGACGCTGGGCAATCTCGAACGGGTTCCCAAAGAGGGCCGCGGTCGACGAGAGAATCAACTTGTCGCAGCCGTGCGTCCGCATGGCCTGCAACAAGCGCAGCATGCCAACGCAGTTGTTGTCGTAGTACTTGAGAGGATCGCGCACGCTCTCCGGGACGACAATGTACGCACACATGTGCACGACCGCATCAATGGTGCCATGTGCGGTGAACACTTTATCCAGAAACGCCGTGTCACGGACGTCGCCCACTTCGAGGACGGCGAAGCGCTTGCCAGCCTCTGGCTCTTGCCCTGCATGCTTAGCACGCCAATTAGCCTCTGTCTCCACGTGGCCCGACTCCCCATGGCCGGCCTCCAGTGTGTCGGCTATGATGACCTCGTGCACGGTCTGGCGTAGCAGCTCTCGCACAAAGTGCGTGCCAATGTAGCCGGCTCCACCACAGACAAGGACGCGCATGCTGCTGCAGCACCGTGAATGCTGTTGGCGAATGTGAATAGTAGAAGAAGAGAAAAAGAAAGATGCGCTCGCGTTGTGTAAGTGTGTCTGTGCGCGCCGTGAAACGTTTTGAAGGAGGGAGGGGAGTGAGTTGAGAATTTCTGAGAACAGAGCGATATGATCAGTTCGTACCCTCCCGTCTGGGTTTTCGAAAATGCAAAAAAAAAAAAAAAAAAAAGAGGGAGATGAGAGAAGAGAGAAGAGAGAAGAGGAAAAAAAAAATGAGAGAAATCAAACGAAACAAACAATGGTGACAGGAGAGAGAAAAAAAAAAGGAGCTCACGATGAACAGTCGTCACAGTATCGTGCTTTCCTGAAAGAGAACCAGGAAAGAGCACACGTTCAGGGCGGGGAGTGGCTATGAGAAACAAATACACTAGCTCTGGCACAGGCACAGGGAAGAAGTAAACCAGAGGTGGCGGTGGAGTGACGTCTCGTGCCACAATGCGCACTTCACAACGCTCTCGTAGACTTTCATGTTTGTGTCGGTGTGCACCATTCGGTACGTGGAAAAGACGCGGCATCGCGTGTAGTCGAAGAACCCACGAGATATATCAGCCGCCGTTGGAAGCGTAACTCGCGAGGAAGAAGTGGGGTGCGCACAGGAAACTCAAAGCTCGTCTGTCTTTAAAGTTATTCCCATTAAGTGGCCCGAGTCAAATTTGAGCATACACCTCCGTGACGCAGCAAAGCCCTGTGCTTCTCGCGCGTGCCAAGCCACATCGCTTTTATTCCTGCTGACGATCTTTTCTTTTTTTTTCTTTTTTTGTTGTGTATGTACGGGTGTGTATGTGTTGTTTTGACTATAATAAGGGGGAGAGAGGGGGGAGAAGGGATCTTCCTTGTTAGGAATGTAGGGGAGGGAATAGAAATTATCCGTTTTCTTCATTCATGAACATGTGTGTTAACGCGGTATGGAAGAGAGAGGGGGGAGAGAGAGCAATGAGAAGTAGCAAAGGCAAAATCCGAGGAAAGGAAAGTTGAAGGAGAAAGGGGAAAGGAACGGATATTAGTCGAGAGGGATAAAAGTAAAGAGACAGAAAGAGAGAGAGACGGGAAAATCAGCTAATGAGACGTTGTTTCCGTTGCGACGGCTGGCCTCTCAGGCCGATGAGAACTCACTGCGGCAAAGTGCAGTATATGAGAGACACGGGAGGTGGGGACAACAAGCTCAGATTAAAGGGACAATAAAAAAAGAGGGAATGAAGATGTAAGAAGACAGTTCGTGCTCATAAAAGGGGGAAGTGCACACAGGCACTTACACACACAGACAAGAGATACATGACCAGAAAGAGTCGAACAATGCAATCGAGTCAAGCGTGCCCTGACGAAATAGACGAATCGGGAAACAAAGAAAACAAAACGAAAGGAAAGGGAAAGGGCGAAACGCTCTAGGAGGCGTCAAACGCACCGCAATAATATCTGTGCATGTCAGACATCCAGTACTTCAGCAATGTCACTGCTGGTTGCTCTGTGAGTGACTGCGCCAGTTGAAAGGCTCCACGAAAAAAAAAAAAGAGAGAGAAAGAAAAAAGAGAGGCGAAGAGAGCGTGTGCTGCTGTTTGCTTCATATAGACATGGTTGCGCAATCAAAGCTCGCCACCTACGCGACTGAGAAAAAAAAAGAAAAACCTTCCTCAGAGACGGGGAACCCTTCCGTGGCGATTGTTTGCAATCCAACAGTTGGCAAAGACAAGTCTGTGGGTAGAGGCAAAGACGTTTGCGGAGTCCGCAAAGAGGAACCGACAACGTCCAAAATGAGGAAGAGACCCTGAACGCTGCCCTTGGTTACATGAGCCACGGGTGGTTGAGGAGATCGTCGACGGTGGCGCGCTGTGCAGGGTCCACATGGACACACGACTGAAGAAAGTCCCTCACATCGTCGTCAAGGCTATCCGGAATGGCAGGGTGCACGACGCCCCGGCCAATGGAGCTAATCAGGTTGACTGCGTTGCGCAACACTTGCTCAATCGGAATCGTCGGGGCCTGTGCGGAACCGGTGGGGCTTCCCCGCTTTCCAAAGTAGCCTCCGGGGGCACCTGTGGGAGACCCGGTGGCCGCCGCCCCCGACGATGACGCTGTCGTCGTGCGGCCGCTTTTGTCGAGGGAGCTCTTATTGGGCGTCTGTAGTTCCGTGTAGTCGGAGACCAATGCGTGCGTGGCAGCCGGCGCGTCGCCGCTGCCGCTGCCGTGAGGCGTCTTGTTGTGTTGTTCCGTGGACTCGGGCCTCGCCATGCCTGCAGACATCGGTGGCGCCTCTGCGGGGGAACTTGTTTGTGGGGATGCATCGGCGGGGTTGGGAGTCCCCGTCTCGCTCCTCGGCTGACACTGCTGCTGTGACTGCGTGGTGGCGACGTACTGCCACGGTAGTCTGCCCGTGAGCAGCTCCAGCACCGCAACGCCAAGAGAGAAGACGTCACTCTTGACCGTTGGCACCTCTCCTCGTGCCACCTCTGGGGCCATATACCCAGGCGTCCCCCGCATCTCCAGCACGTCGTCAATCTTGCACACTGACGTGGTCGCCCGGGCAAGCGCTGAGCCAAAGTCAGAGAGCTTGCACTGGCCGTCCATCGCAAGCAGCACGTTGTGAGGTTTAATGTCGCAATGAACGATGCCCATGGAGTGGAGGTAGCTAAGGCCGCGCAGGATATCGCGCAGGTAGCGCCGCATTGCATTCTTGGACAAGGAGCCGAAGCTCGTGAGCAGCGTGTCGAGCGAGCCGCCCGGAACGAATTCCATAATCTCAATAATATAAAACTCCGACACGTAGATGCTCACGTACTGCACAATGTTCTCGTGGTGCAAGTTCGCGAACACGCTCACCTCCTCCCGAATGGCGTGGACGTCAACGTTGCGGGCACGCAACTGGAAGCACTTGAGGGCAACAAGGTTGCCGCTCTGCGACAGGCCGCGGTAGACAATGGAGAAGGCACCTTGGCCCAGGCGATCCGTAGACCGCGTCCAGCGGTTTCCTTCGAAGTCCACAAACTGCACTGGCAACTCGCCGTTGCCCGCGCCTTCACTAAAGTTGCTCTGGGGATGCCGCTGCTGCTGGCTCGTCGCATTTGAGGCCGACACGACGGTGCCGCCGTCCGTGCCGTAGCCGCCGTCGCCAATGGTTTGCGTGTCGTCGTCCTCATCCTCAATGAACATTTCAAAGAGAGCCCCGTCGTCGCCCTCTTCCTCGACATTCGCAGAGGCGACGGCGACTTGGTTGCTGTGGCTCTGCGTGCTAGCATCCATTTCTAGACCACCCCCACTCTCACACAGCGACGCGGCGACATCCAGCTCACTGTCGGCGGCCGGGGAACCGGCGCCTGTGGTGGCCAACGTTGAGACGTTCTCGTGCAGGCTGCGCGCCTCAATGACGCGTGTGTTGGTCGTGGTGCCCTGGCTCAGCAGGAGTAAGGTACTGTCCAGCCCTGGCGATGACTGCGGGGACTTGCGAAACGTGCCCTTCCGCATCGTGCGCCAACGAGTCTCGTTTGCGTTGTGGCTGCCGTGGCTGCTGGCACCGGGGCCGTGGCTACTCGCCTCGGTTGTGCGGTTACTGTTGCCGTGGTGGTTGCTGTGGTTGAAGGAGTGGTACGCCACCATGCTGGTGCCGTCCGCCTCGTCGGTGATGTCGTACTGCGTGTCGGCCTCGGAAAGCTTCACGCGGCCAATGGTTCGGACAAACGGCTTCGTGATACCCTTGGCAGCCAGTGTGCGGCACGCCGCCGTCAGCCGAGCCACCTGGCAGTCGTCGGACGCGTACGGCTCGAGGTTCTCCAGCGCGCCCCCATAGTCGCCCTTCATCATCTTGTGAAAGGCAATCTTCACTTGCTGCACCATGGCACGCACGTCCCTCTCCGCCGCACTCGACGAGAGCATTTTAGCGCTCCCGCGAAGCTCGTACAGAATGGTGTACTTGGATGTCAGTGGGAACATGATGGAGTCCACCGGCATAGCAATCAGATGCTCGTCCAGGGCTGCGGCAAACCGCTGTGTCGCGAGCACCTGACAGTCAAGAGACTTTGAAAGCTTGACCAAGTCATTCCCCACAGGCGTGCGCGCGCCGAACGCCACACGCGCATAACGCTGCTCCGCACCGCACGTCCCCACGTAGAACTCGCCCACATCCAACAAGCAGCCCACACGCGGACCAATCGCCGTTATCTGATTGAGTACCTCCATCGCTTCGAGGGCACACTTGGCCGCACGGCTTTGATGCATGGAAAGACGGTTGTGTGCCGCGAAGCTCACCATAATGGCCTCAGGGCGATGGATCTCAATGACACCACCGTGCCGCAGAATGCTTGGGATGACACCGTGCATGAAAGCAGCCACGAGGTTGTCAATGACAGTGACAGCCACATCGGCTTCGCGGATATGCAGAAAGAAGGTCACAACGGAGCAGTACCGGCGGCGGAATTTGTTAATGTCGTCGTGCAACGCACGCTCGTTGAGGTGCATGGCACCGTGCCGGCCGAGTGCGGCCCCACCGCTGCCTCCTTCCTGTCCTTGGGCGGGGCCGACGGGTAGCATGAAGGCACCGTCGCCTTCGGCATCGGCGTCCGCGTCGTTCCCGCTTTCTCCACCGGCCTCCTGGCCGCTCTGCACGCAATCGTCGGCGTACGACTCCCCAAAGGCCGAATCCGTCTGCGCATCGGAGCCTGACCAGGCGGACAAGGGATGGAGCACACCTTGTGGTAAGAAGGCCTTCATGCGCATGAGCTGGCCGTTCATTACCTTAAAATGGTACTGCATATCCGCCACCTCCTTGATGATCGAAATGCGGCCCTCTACCGCGCCGCTGCCATCCTTGAGCTGTGAGGCATCATGCAGACCAGCTGCGACGTCACGCAGGGGTTGGAGAAAGAGGTACACAAGCACGAGATCCACCAGCGCAATGATGAGCAAGATAATGATGACAGACACAATCGCCGCCGTGCGAACGGCATCAATGTTTGCCGTATACTCGCTCCGCTTGACCGCGTAAATGATGATCAAGTTCAGGGCCCCCTTGTGGTCTGTCAGGCGCGTGGCAAGTGCAAGGGCTTCGTCGCCGTTCAGCTTGAACTTCACTTGCCACCGTGTCACCTCCGGCGGCTTATTCGCCAAGGCTTTCCGCCCACCCAGCTGCTCCACCGCCAACCGCATAAAATCATTGTCGATCTTGTCCATGTAGAGAGCCTGCTGCTTGGACAACCGCAAGCCCTCCGGATCGCTGAGGTTCCAGGTGTCAAAGTACACCCGGGTGTCCTGCCCCCAGGAATCCACCATGACCAAGCCGGTTTCGGGATCAATGACCATGGCACTGCCAATATCAGCGGAGAGAATGCCATCCGGGAACAGATTCACGATGCCGGCGGGCTGCAGAGCAGCGGAGATCATGGCAAGATTGCCAGCGTAGTCCACGAAAGGAATGCTGTAGGTGATGACGCTTACATTGTCGTGAGAGAAGACCCACCAGCCACTCTCGCGGTACTGAGGGGTGTTGCCCGGAGGAAAGCCTTTGTCACCGCCGGAGTGGGGGTCCAGAGGCACGCCAGCGCCAGCAACGCCTCCTGTGCCATGACTAAAGTCTGTCGGCCAGGCTAATGACTCGAGGGACCTCTTCGACGGATGCGCGATGCGGTTTTTGGCCCGGGAGCCAGGCTCGCTATCCGCGTTGCTTTCCTTGTCTTCTTCGAGACTCTCCAGATACGCTTGGTACCATGGCACGGCAATCTGATGCCACGGGTTGTCCTCGCCCCCAAACTCAACGGTCGTCTCCCATGTATTCATGGACAACACGGCGGTGTAGATCTCTGGTGGCTCCGTGTATTGAAAGGTGTTTGGGTCAATAATGTAGCGGTACTGGGACGCATTCGTCGTGATGTGGCGGCCCACGAGGAAGTCATCCGAGAACTGAGGAGAGCAGTACGCGCTGTAGCCCGTGTAGGGGCTGCTTATGGTGATGTACAGCAAGTGGGAGAACGGGCGGGAAAACGACGTCATCTCACACATGTGCTGCATCGCAAAGGGCATGTCTTCGTTGGTCCAATTCCACGCCTGTGTGATACGGTCCACCTGCCAGGCCGAGGCAAAGTTCTTGACGGTGAGAGGGAGAAAATACATGTTGGCGTCGATGGACTCGGCCAGCGTCTTCGCCAAGGAAGCGCTCAGGGTCGAGGTGACGTGGTCCATGGAGCGAATCGAGACGGAGTTCAGCGGAAAAATAGAAAGTACCGCCACCAGGGCAACCGTGACAAAGATGTTGAACATCACTGCGAGGTTCAACGGGATGTGACAGCTGCCAAAGAGGTAACTCATTTCCTCCGTTTTCGTGGTGTGGGCTGCAGACGTGATGCTCGAGTCAGTCAAGTTCATTCCGCTGAGGATGTTGCTCCCCGTGTTCGACGCCGCCCCAAAGGCGTTCTCGGGAGGTGGCATGGTGGCCCCGTTGCCGTGGGTGTTGGTGAAGTTGGCACCGCCTCGCTCCCCACGACGACTCGTTCCGCTGTGATGGGATGTCGTCCGGTGGCTGTGTGGGTTGCTTGAGCCTTGGTTGGTATTGCTGAACGTGCTCTGGCCTCCGCGAGCGAGGTCGTGCGGGGCGTCACCGATGCTTGTCGGTGCAAGTATGACGTGTGGCAGAGGAAGCACCCCCGCCGTGCTCTGAGACGGGCCCTCCAGGCCACTGGTGTTGCACGCATTACTACCACACACTCCAGAGGCGTTAGTCGCCTGATTTGTGTTTGACGAATTGACAGGAGAAAGAACTGTGTCCTGAGGGCTGCCCACGGGTGCCTGCGGCGGCTGCGGCAGGTACTGCGACTTGCTGGTGGCACTCGTTGTGGTGACAAGGGCTGTTGTCGGAAACTCCGCAAAGGAAACTTCCGCCTCACGCGTTTTGCGGCGCGGCACAGAGTGAAGGAGACTGCCATTCAAATTTGCAGTGAGGGCGGTGTTGGGGGTGACGGTCTGCGCACTCATGGAGGCACCGCTCGTCGCGGCAGAGCGGACCGCAGCGGAGGTGCCCACAGTTGCGTGGGAGTAGCCCCCGGACACACCACTGGAGGGGACGGCGCTGTTGTTATTCTCCTTGTTATTGCGCACAGGGTGGTTGCTGCCGTTGTCATTGGCGACGGTGGGACTCGCGCTCACGGCTGGGCTGCTGATCGTTAACGGATTCGCGGTCGCGGGGGTGACAACGCTGTTGCGGGTAGAGGGGCCGTCACCGATCGGAAGAATCTGGCACAGAGGTGCCTGGGCCGGTAAGGGGGTCGTCGGCTGACTTCCGAGGCGGTCGCGGCCGTTCGGGAAGCCACCCGTGCCGTCAACGTGTTTGTCAGAGGCTAGGCCAGGCGTGCTCTGACGCTTGCCACGCCGATGGATGAGTCCACCGCCGGCGCTCGGGACCGTCCCGTCCGGCCTGCTCGCCGTGGTATTTGCTGAGGGCAGCCCTGGCATCGAGATGACGCTCATTGCGGAGCCGGAGGACGCAGAGGTGGTGTCGAGATGCTCTGAAGTGCGACCCACCGCGTGAGCGTGCGGAGACTGAGAAGCAGTGACGGAGTTCACGTCGCCGCCTGCCTGTCCCGTGCTGGGTTGTGAAGAAGGCATTGCTGGGGTGGACCTCGCGGGTAGCCCTGTGTTGCCGTCGCGCAGCTGATGTGGTTCCTGTGGCGGCAACGGGGATGGGTGGGGGGCCGAGGCTTGCTCCTTTGGTTGATGGGACATGATTCTGCTGTGTTCCTACGGCTTTCTCTAACTGCTTTTGTTGTAGCGATTTGTTTTTGCTTTTGGTGTTGCTCTGTACGCTGTTTTCTCTGGGGTGCGCGCAAGGCGGGCAGCAACGGGCGAAAAAAAAAAAAGATCGACGAAATGGAGATGGAATGAGTGCTGCTGCCGGCACTAGAAGGGTGAAGAGGGGAGCAGTAGATGTAATGAAAATATGGAGCTCCGTGTAATTTCAAGAGCGCGTGTTCCAATAGAAGACGTTGTGAAGCTGCGGAAAGAAGGGTCGCGAAGTACAAGTCGGTGAGACAGAGGATTCCAGAACCGAGGGAAGAAGAACACAATGCCAAGTAAACGAGTTCAATTCGTAAATGCTGTAGAGCCGCTCTACGCACGGTGATAATTCATAAAAACAAGAAGCGATGAGAAGATGATTCAAAAAAAAAAAAAAGGACGGAAAAATTAAGCTGAATTCCAAAGAAATTATTTGCTTGTTGTTGTTGGTTTTTTTGTGTTGTTGGTGTATGTGTGTGTGTGTGTTTTGTGTGTCGTTGAGGGAACCGGAAAAGGTGGCTCGTCACACACAAGGAAGAACAGAGAAGGGAACGCAAAGAGACTGGCCCAGATTCCTGAAGGAAAAAAAAAAGAAAAAAAGCAATCCCCCACGCAGATGCGTGTTCACTCACACACGAGAAAAGCAGTTGTGGCGAAACAAGTAAGGAAGAATCACTCGTGTATGCGTGTGGGTGGGTGGGCGATGTGCGCTTCTTCTTGGTTTTTCCTGTAGCAATAGAGGAACACGAGTTTCAGGCCCGAAAGTGTTCCAAAAAAAAAAAAAAAAAAAAGTGTGGTGACAACGTAAAAAGGTAGTAGGAGTGGTCGACGTTAGCCACTGCTAAAACACTCTACATGGGATAGGATGGCGTTGCAGACAACGTAACGGAGAACACGAGGAGAGAGGAGAGAAAGATTAACGCGGGTATGGCATCTCCACATCATAGCTTTCATGCTGCATCTGCCTTTCCTGTGTGCGCTTTTATTCCTTTGTTTTTCTCCGTGTATCTGTGGAGTGTGTAGAGGGTATTCGTCCATCTGCACCGACGCCCCCCGTCCCCTGCCCCCTTTTACGAGAAGTGGAGACTCCCAGGACGTGTAGCTTCATCTTTGTTCTCTTATCAGCTTCCCCCTTGGGGAGCCACAGGAATGACTGTTCGAGGGGATAAAGAAGATTCTCCGAATGTATTCCTTCACCTTGCTGTTTCGCTTGTTTGTTATCACCTCTGAAATGGTGCGCCAACCGCCAGCAGCGGAGTGCCTCATGCAGAGACACTGAGACGCACTGCCATGCGTACCACCTCGCGGTATCAGAGCAAGCCACCAACCAGCCGCGCAAGGGATAGCGGCCTCCCCACTGTGGCTTTTTGTTATGACTATTATTTTTTTTGCTGGTCTGCCCCTTCCTCCTCGGCGTTTGCCTTTGACGTATTCCGCTCATGTTCGCCCTCACGAGGAGTCCTGGGAGGATTTCGTGGACGGCACAGGAACATCGAAAAAGATACAGAGCGGGAAGCGGGCCGTATCCTCAGAGTCCGTGGCAGACCGAATGCCAAAATGCACCACGTTCAGCCGCGCGAGGGAGTTGCTCCACGTATCCGAGGATATGGGTTGCGACGTTGGCTGTCCGTCGCCCGTGCCAGCCGCCCCTGGCTTCCCTTTCTTGGGAACCATGGCGCTCCAGCGTCTGTTGAGGTGCGTCCGCGCGGCCACCCCTGCCGCGTCGGTGCGCTCGTCTAGTCGTGCCAGCAGCGCACCGGCGGAGTGCTGGGTACCAATAAAGGCGCTGTCCACGACGCGCACAGGGACGCGACCAATCGCAAGACGAGCAACCGTGTCTACGGAGCCGTAGAGGTAGCCGAGGCCCGCACCAGACTTGGGCCCGCAGTACATCACAGCGGACAGATCGTCCAAGCGGCCGTGGCTGCCGCCTTCGCCTTCCACGAAGCGGAAGTAACTCGTGTTGCAAACGCGCATCAACACTGGCGCGGTGCGGGCCGCTGCAAAGGCGTTGACAGACGGCTCCGCGCTGCTCGCAAGTGATGCGGCGTCTGCCTGTGCACTAACTCCTTTGACGTGCCAGATGTCACCGATAATGCCGGTGGCGGGAACCTCAACCACGGCGACCTCGGATGCGCTTCCTGTTCGATAGCCAAGCGCGAGGATCGTGTTATTCGCGTAGACAGGCACAGAGGGGACTGCCGGCGGCTGTGGCGCGCCGTTCTCCTTCCCATTTGACTGTGGGACATCCACGAACATAATGAGACGCAGCTGCGACGCGACTGGCGTCACATGCAGCGTACCCTGTTCCCCTGCCTTTGGCGCAGAAAACAACTGCGCGATTCGTTTCGCGGCGTCAAAGACCCATTCACCCTCCATACCAATCACGTGCACCTGCGGATACTCGGATGCCGAAGCACTTGAGGACACCTTCTGTTTTTCTGGTGCAGCGTTTGGCGTCAGTGGGGTGACGAGCCGCTCCTCGCGCAGAAAGTCCACAAGGGTGCCACCGCACGCCCATCCTGGTGTCCGTGCTTTCTTTTCCTCTTCCCCCATCGCGGTCGCAAGGGGCTCAAAGACCTCCTGCGACAAGGCCTGTCCCGCCGTAAGCAAGGCGCAGTCGCTCCGATGCGCCCCTTCCTTCCAGTCCAGCATGCGGTGTGCCTTGCTGCAGTAGTACACCGTCTTACAGGCGCCACAGCGCAGCAGCCGCTCCCGCCGCCGCATGCACCACCCGCAGCGGCGCGACGCCGGACCGAGCACAGCGGCATCGATAGCAGTCAGGCCGGTCAACGTGTAGCCCGGGTTGCCACTGGGAATAGAAGCGCCGTGCGACGGATCAGGGTGTGCGAGTGCGGTGACGTGCGCGGAGAGGGTGCGCAGGGCCTCCACCGCCTGCGCGAGCATGCGTGGTGTAGCAGTGGACACCGCCACCTGGGCGTGGCTCTTGGTCATTGGGTTAAGCTTTTCCGTGCTGCCGGTGGGCTTGCGGAACACGACGCGGGGGTACACGATGCCGGTGCAGGACCCGGTGCAGAGTACAGGACGGCTCGCGTACGGGTTTAACGACTGTTCGAGAGACCCTTTCGTGTCGACAAACGCAAACAGCCTGTCAATATCATCGAAAGCGATCCCCTCGATCGGACCCAGCTGCAGCAGCACTTCTCCTTCGTCGAAGAGCAAGTCTTCGTAAACAAACTCCATGGACCCTGCTTCCCCACGGACCTGTTGAAGTGCGTGGAGGGCGTCGCCCGGGTCTGGCAGCAAGTGAATCTCCGCCCCAATGGGCTGTGGGACGAGCGGGCCCGGATCACGGTTGTCCATATCAATCGGCTTCTTGACCCCGTGCGGCCGCTGTAGGAGGAAGGCGTATCGGAAGTCGTGCTCATCGTCTCCGCAACGTGGCTCCGCTGTGGTGCTAGCGGTCGTGGGCTCGGCCACAGCAAACGTGGTGCACTCGCCGATAGCGGCGCGCCACGCCTCCCGGGCCGCATCACGCTCTGCGAGGAGCTTCGCTACTCCGGTCAGGGCACCGACATCGCCTGCCGCTTTCGTGGCTGCCGCGACGGTAGATGGCCCAGGGGCGGTTGTGCCGGCGGCTGGGGGGACCTCCATCGCCTTGGCGTGCCCCTCCTCCACGTAGCGTGTTCGCCACAGGAGTGGGTTGACGTTGAGGAGAGTCTCGAGAAGCTCGCGGTTGTCACCCTGCGGGGGAAGTGAGGCATCTGCAGTGCCAGCCACACCGCTCTGGGTGCGAAGCCACACCACCGACTGAAGCGTTAGCGCGTGAAAGGCAGGCCCAAGGAAGCCAAGCTCATGAGACAGTGGCGACCCATCGCTTTGCTTGTGAAACCGGTGCTGCCAGACACAGACGGCTGCGTTAGGGTCTGCATGTGCCGCCGCTCCTCCGTGTGGCAAGCGAACAAACGCGGCGACAAACGATTTGACGCGCGCCGTGTAAAGCACGTGACCGCTGGACGGAGTAGCCGCGACGGAGGGGTCAAGCAGCTTCTCGGCCATCCTCTCGCACAGCCAGGCTGCTGACACGGCAGAACAGAGACCGAGTCGGTCATGAGTATCCCCCTCCACGCACGTGACGTGCGAAAAGGAGGTCGGATGCAGCTCTGGTGCGCATTGCTGAAAGACGGTGCGAATCACCGCCAACGTCTCCTCTGGCTTTCCGCCCTCGCTCTGCACGTTGGCGTACAACAGGTGAAAGCGATCCACCGCAGCAGCATCATTCCCTGCCGCAGCGTCGTCTGTATCTCTATTGAACCCAAAGAGTAAGTGGAAGCTCGGAGCGGTGATGACATTGACTCGGACGTCGTGGTGCCACTGGCGAGGAAAGACCGTCACCCAGCACCAAGAATCGTAGTGCGTCGTGAGTGTCTTCGGCAGTGTTTCAGCAGTAATGCTGGGGCGGCCCCCTCGCAGAAACGTCTCTGCAACGGACATAACGCACAGGCAGGGACGGCTACGGGCACTGAGAAAACGGATGGAGCGTCCACGGAAAAGTAGCGGACAGGTGACTTGGTGTAGCACAATCACAGACACACACACACACACACACACACTTCTCGTGGATGACCAAACTGTTTGGGTATCACTTGCGGCAGCACAAGAAGTCGAAAGAGACGGAACAAGGGACTGTAGGAGCCCGATACGCCTTCGAATGTCTTGCAGGTGCAATCACAACGAATATTGCGTGATGGTTAGGGAAGGGAATAGACAGGTAAAGGATAGTGTGATCTGTTCCCGCTGTCGGGAACGTTCAGTTATGTGAATATGTTGGACAAGGACCTAGAGTACACAGAACATATACAGGTGATTCGAAACAAATAGACGGGGAGGGGAAGTGCATTAGAGGTAGCCGGACGGCATGCGGAAGACCGTAACAAAGCATTCAGTCCACCCGTTTCCCGGCCTAAAATGACAGTGAGGCATCCCAACGCACAAGCCGTCTAAATACACGCGCATTGCAAACGAAACGAAACGGGTCGAGCTGCCACTGAGGGAGAGGGAAAGGTCGCCAGAAACGTCTCAGCCGAAGCACAACAGCGACAGCAGTGCTGAGGAGGAGAGGGGGGGGCGGCATCAACAGCTGTTTGGCTAGAACGACCTGCTGCCTACCTTCTTCACCTTCTGCTAAGCTCTCACTAAAACGGTCGTGAGCGGTTACTCCCTCTCGGACATTCTTTCGGCGCTTACTGCGTCGTCTCATTACTTTTTTTTCTTTGCCAGGACATCAAAAAGTAACACGTCGAGGACGTTAGTGAAAACAAAAAGGAAAAACAGCATTATCAACATCGAGTGAACAAGCACACGGGTCTGTCGTAGCTCAGAAGCACGACAACCAGAGATAGAAGAAAGAGCCACCTGTCACTTGAACGCGTCTAACGGGACGGAGCACTCACGAACAGCGGGCCATACGAAACAAAACACAAAAATACACACAAACTCTAGAGGAAATGAAGCTTCGGCATAAGACCACGCTCCTGAACAGAAACTCCGCATTTATCAATGCGTTGAAAGGCGTAAAAAAAAAAAAAAGGATCTAGGCATCTAAAGTCCGAAGCAACCCCAAAATCACACACAAAACCGGGTGTTTTAGTATCTCAAGCGAAGACCTTTTTTTTTTTTTTTTGAAGTCGACTCTAAGCAATGAGAAAAAAAAGGTGAGCAACGTACATCAGTTCAACGATGTATTCCAAAATCAGAGACCAGTCACACCACTACATCAATCGCATTTGCAAAGCTTCTCAAGGCAAACCTTACATAACGTTGCATGAAGGGCACATCGCGCGCTTCTGCATTTTCGCCGAACGCTCCCCCAGAAGACGGACCTCCTCCGCGCGCGCCGCCTGCACGTGGGACTCCAACTGCTCCTCCACCTCCGCCCGACTAGCAGCAGCCCGCCGCTCTGCTTCCTCCAGGGCCTCCAGACGACCCGTCAGCGCACGGTTCTCGAAGGTCAGCCGGAGTTGCTCTTCCTCCGCTTTTCGCTTAAGTTGCGCCAGCTCGTCTTTCATGTCTGAGCACGCTTCCTTGTCAGCGGCAGCAACAGCTTCCGCAGTGGCGAGCTTCTCAGCCAGCGCGTCCTTCTCAGCGGCAGCGGCAGCAACGGCGTCCTTCAGCGACTGGCTCTCCACCAGGGCAGCGCGGAACTTCTCCTTCACAGCCTCCAGCTTCGCGTCGGTCTGCTTCGCCTCCCCGGCAGCCGTCGCCTTGGCCTCCTCCGCGCGGGCAACGTCCGCCTTCAGCAGCTCCATCTCCTGCTCAGCGTGGCGGGCGCGCTCCTGCATCGCGTCCACCTTGCGCGCAAGCGCCGCCTTGTCCTCCTCCGCCATCCTCACAGCGGCAGCCATCTCGCGCTCCAGCTGCACACGCTCCTTTTCAGCAGCGGCAACCTGCTCGGACAGCTTCTTGGACTCCGCCTCGGCAGCAGCGATCTTGGCAGCGGCCTCCTCCGACGCAGCATTCGCAGCGGCGGCAGCAGCGGCCTCGGCAGCAGCGAGCTTCTCAGCCAGCGCGTCCTTCTCAGCGGCAGCAGCGGCAGCGTGCTGTTTGGCGTCTTCCGCCACACGCTTCATCGCATGGAGTTTGTCGGCTGTCTCTGCGAGCTCCGTCTGCAAGCTTTTCATCTGCTCGGTGAACTGGGAGATCTCGTCGGCTTCGGCATGGTCGGTGGCGGCGGCCTCTTTGGCAGCCTTGAGCTCAAACCCTGCCTGCTGGAGCTGAGTCTCGAGGGAGCCGATCTTGAAGTCTGACTTGCGCAAGAGGTCCTCGTAATCGCGCTCGAGCTCGGCGATGCGTTCGCGACTGACATCGAGTTCCATCTTGAGTGCGTTTCGCTGCGTGTGCTCTGTGTTGTTTGTCGACGCGCTGACGTTGCTGCTGGAGCGGGTGAATGTGCTGGATGTGTGGGTGGTGTACGACGACTCAGACATGGACATGCTGTCGTTGCCGTAATCGTCGCGGTAGTTGCTGAAGCGAGGCGAGGGGCTGTCGTTTGGCCGACGGCGGTCCGGGACAGGAGAGTTCTCAACGGAAGCAGAAGCCATTTTGGAGATGTAGACTCGCTGAGCTTTTGAGAAAAATTTAGTTGCTCGGGGTTCTGTACTTGTCGGTTTCAACTCTTGTTCCTGTGTGGGCGTGCTGGTACGTTTTTTGCGGGGGGAAGGTGTTGTTAAATGACGTATCTGAGAGTTGTGCTGAAATAGTATAGTGGTGGCTCCAAATGCAGGAGACGTTGTGCGAGACGGGGCCGAACTCTCACGTATTCAACTGGATGTTGTGATTTTGCTGATACGGAGCAGATATTTATTTAAAAAAAAAAAATGTGGTGTTGCTGTCGAAGCGCAGATGTACAGTTTGTGATGGATCAGCTGGTGTATTAGACAGGAAAAGGTTCTGAATCCGAGAGAAAGCAAGTCGAGTATATGGTAAACGTACGGAGATTTGAAAGAAAGGTAAAATAAATTAAACACTGGGTATTTAGGATGTTGGAGACGTTAAAACAAGATCTAGGGTGTTAAGAAAAAAAAAAAGAGAAGAGGGTGAAACTTTAAACAAAAGGAAAGAGTAGTTGAAACCTAAGGTGAAAACCTGTTTTTCGAAAACAAGAATATCAGCTTTGTTGCTTCACGCTTGACGTTATTTTTTTTTTTTGTGTGTGTGTGTGTTGTGTATCGCAGTAGGCACGTTGCGTGTACAGACGTAAGAAGCGCGTTGATAAAGTTGTCAGGGACGAATAACGAACAGAGAAAAGCTTTTCTTTTTGAAGCGTGCGCGGAAGGAAGAGAAAGAAGAAAAAAGAAACGGTCGTTAAATCTAGTGAGTGTAATGAAGAAAGCGAGAGAGAGAAAACCAAAAATATGGAGAGGTCCTTGGCAGGGTGAAAAAGCGAGAAAATGGAGGGAAAGAGAGAACTACGCATCGAAACAACAAATGAGAGAAGGGTCATAGCGCATGAAGTCAAAAAGGGAGACGGAGAGAATTATGGTGGAGTGGTTTTACCGCAGCTTGCATGGATCTCGGTGGGTGGATGGGTGTGACAGAAGGGGGGGGTCCCCCGTCTTGTCGTTGGTGGCAAGGGAGCGTGCAGTCCTCACCGCAGTGGGTGGTCGTCGAACTTCCACTGTTCAAAAGACAAACGTAGGGCCTCGGATAAACATTGACGTTTGTCGGTAACTCACTCTTCGAGTCACACATGTATGCTTTCCGCCAGCGTCCACAGGAGCCCCACAGGAATGCCTCCGCACTCTCTCGATCCACTCGGACATGCCGTCCTTCGTTGTTTCCAAAGAGGCAACGGATCGGAGACTGGCTAACAGGTCAATTTACCCGATTGTGTTTTTCTTTGTGAGTTGCAATGCGCTCTTTCTTTTTGTAAGTGTCCTTAACTTCGTATGTATGGATGCGCAGGCATGTCGTCAAGGTCGACTGCGTGAAAGAAAGAAAACAATCGAACAGAACAAAAGTAAAACAGAATTGATAAATAAAGGCGGGAAAAAATATACTGGAAGAAGAGTACAGTACGCTCTGTGGTCGCGACGCTCATGTGGTTCTCCTCGAAGACGAGAGGAGAGACACAGGAGCGACGCACCATTGAATCCTGTTTTTCTCTCTATCTCTCCCTCTCTCTCGCTCTTCAACACGAACCCATGCACACACAGACATACACACAGACATAACTTGCGTCGTTACTTCACCGCTGTTTGCGCTTTGTGGGTGTGAGGGGAGAAAAAACGCATCTGTCAGCTTAGCGACGGAGACATGTCCGTGGACACTGTACGGAGAGAGAAGACGAGGAAGAGGGTAGATGGGGTAGTCGAAACAGAAAGGGTAGAAACGCACTGGTAAGTAAATAGAGAAGTAGAAGAGGAAAGAAGACGAGGAAAAAGAGTGAAGAAGAAACAAACGGAAGCAACATGCACAAGAAAGTGAGAGGGAGCAAGGAAGGAAGGAAAAGAGACAGAAGGAAAGGGAAAAGGGAAAAGGATGGTGGAGGGTCTACAGAGGAGCACACGCTTTATTATTTTTACTTTACTTTTTGTTGCATTTCTGCTTTTGGGCGATGATTATTATATGGTAGTGATCTTCCCGTTAGTGATGTTCTACCTTTCAGAGAAGCATCAAGCGCAGATGCCCGTGCGGAAGCCTCGAGGATGGCGAGAATGGAAGCACTATGAGCTAGGTGGGAAAGGGAGAGGGGGGTGTAGCGACGAGAAGGAAAAGAGACGAGCGAAAAACACGGAGCATAAGAACACGTGCGAAGATGAGAACAAAGGGAAACGAGGTAGTACCTCAAAAAGAAGAAGAGGGAAAAAAGAAAGAAATGACACGACGAAGGAAGGCATCACGAAAGTGTCAGTGATCACTGCAGCCAAAGGGTCCGCCACTGCACACAAAATGGGAGAAGACGCAGTTGAGGAGAAGAAAGAAGAGGGTCGTCGTTTCACACGAGCAGATATGCTTCGTGCAGACGTGTGTGTGTGTGTGTGTGTGTGTGTGTGTGTATGTATAATGCAAACGGATACAAGCAAACATGCAGTCATTTAAAAGTTGAAAACACACCGATTCAACAACGAAAAATAAAAAGAGAGAAAGGTGCGAGGAGAAAAGGAAACAAAACGTCACGAGAAAAAGGCGAGTCGCGGTGCAGAAAGGCGGACGGAATGTGGGATGTCTTTTTTGTTGCGATTGTTGGGCATGCGGTTCAGCATTTCATGAGCGCTCCCTCCACCACAGCAACGCGCATCAAGTTCTCGCGCACGAGGGCCGCCGCAGCACGGTGGGCCTCATTCACGCACGCGCTCTCGTGGCGTGAAGCCTCAATGGCGAAATACAGAGACTTCTTTCCGCCGCGATTTTTGGGGAAGCACGTCACCGTCGCCACCAACGGATTGGCCGGGGCCGTGGTGGGGATGTAGCGGGGGAGAGAGAAACGCGGCACCTCAACAATGTGTTTCGTATCCGTTGCGATTCCCTCTGTCGCCGCTTCCAGCTTCCTTGTAGGGTCGCGATGCGCCGCGGAGGCAGCCTCTGCAAGGTACCGCGGGAAGTGCGCCGCGAAGCCTTCCACAAGGCTACGCTCACCGTACTGCCCCCGCACGTGCTCAATCAACTCGGTGGCGCTCACGTGGTCAATGGTCGTCACGGTGAACCACTTGGAGCCTCCCGCCACCTCGGGGGCACGCGCAAACAGCTTGCGACCGAACTCTGCACGGACATCGGAGAAAGGGGAGCGCGGTGCGGCCCCGCCGTCGGCACCCTCTCGGCACGGTGGCGAGAAGAGCAGGTCCCCGATGTCGTGGTCCTCACCGGCGGTCACACCGGCCAGCACGCGTGCGGCGTCGGCGTCCTCATCCCCGAGCCGTACGTTGCTCTCGCTAATGGTGTTCGTCCTCTGTGACAAGCTACGCGACGACAGGGATGGCTTCCGCATGCGTGTAGCAGACGCGGACAAGGTACCAGACGAATAGGGGGAGATGACGCTGAGGTTGCGGAGCTCCGCACACTCCCGCTGCTCAAGACGGCAGGCCAGGTTATAGCGAGCAGTCGACGCTGGCACGAGCAGACGCACCACATGGTTCGAGTCCAAATGACGCAAGACCACATAGGCAACGTGGGGATGTGCACTGTGCATGCCGACAACACCCTCCACGCGGGTCGGTGGTTGGGCTGCCAGGGCGGCGGCAAAGCCGGCGACGAGGCTACCCGGGCGTCGCACCGTGGCGGGACGTTTGGCCACCGCCTCGCCACGCGTGACGCTCGCTGCGGAGTGGTTGGGATTGTCACTGCTGGAATCGTCCGCGTCGTCGTCAGACCCACCAGCGCCGCGGCCGCCATGCACAATCTCGCGAATCAGGTGAGGTGCATCAATGTGGTTGACGGAGATGAGCTGCAGGTTGGTGTCCTCCACCTCGGGTACCAGCACGCGAAAGGCGTTCCACACATCGTCGTACGCGATGTACGTGAAAGGTAGCACAGGCGATGCTGAGCTCTGCCCCTCACGGTGGCCCTCGTCTGCGATTCCGGGAGCCACGTTGGTGTCGTGCGTCGGGTCGGCGACGGTAGCGAGCAGCCGGCACTGTCGCTGACACTCTGCGTAACGCTCCTCTGTGGCCTTTAGAACCATTTCCTTGCGATCCATGTACCCCTTCGCCTGAACCACAACGTGGGCGAGGCCGGTGCGCGTGAAGCAGGCCTCAGGGTAGCCGCCGCGCTTGACGAGGTGCTCCACCCAGTCGCCAAAGAAATCTGTCGGAGGGGGGCGAGTGCCCGAGGCCGCCGCTGGTGTCGTGTCTTGCAACGTGCTGTTCTCCCTGGAGGTAGCGGCAGCGTACGCAAGAAATAAGGGATGCAGTTCCGCTGCCGAGACGCCGTCAATCGACACCAGGTAGTAGTGCATACTCCGCACCTCGGGGGCGTACACAAAGAGACGCTGCTGCGCCGCGTCGAAGCGCATGGCCGTGAAGGGAGACACCCTGGCCTTGGGCACGTGCGCTGTTGCCAGAAATGTGTCAAGGTACACACCATTGGTGAGGGCAGCGGACACCAGAGGGGCTCTGTTCATCGAGTGCGCTGCGGCCGCATCCACAACGTTCACCGCTGCTCGGACCCCTCGCATTTGCTGCGCACCACGGTCTCCGTCTCCAGTGGTGATTCGAGGCTGCGTTTGCGACCTTTCCGCTTCCTTGGCGTGGCTCTGAAGTTGAGGGCAACCTGTCCGCTGGACAGGGAGCATGGGTGGCGCTGGGGCAGGCAGTGCTAGGCATTGGGTATTGTACTGCGAAGGGTACGACGGCCATGCCCCCCCAGAGGGGTCGGCAGGGGTGTGGTGCGTCGGTGCTGTTGCCATGAGCGCACAGGGCACCGGCTCCCACGGCCGCCCTACCACACTCGCAGTAGGCAGTTGCATGTTCACCACGGAGAAGAGGCCTCCGTGGTTGGGGAAGCCGTTCAGTGGGGCATCCACACGGATTCGCGGGCAGCCTGAGGACGGTGCGGCGTGCGGTTGCATGGAGGGGGCAACGGACAGGGATGCCGGGGCGAGAGGTGGAGGATAGAACGCAGCAGGGAACACTGAAGCTGGGGGTGGTGCAGGCGTTGACAGAGTTGTCGTGCACGGAGGGTTCGGCGACCCAGCTATCGCCGCTGCGTAAATCTCCGGTGTTGCCTGTAGCAAACGCGTTTCCCTCTGGCCGGGGGAAAACGGGGAGTCCACCGTCACCTGCGCGACGCCTGTGGTTATGAAGCTGGCAGTCCCTTTGGAAGACGCCAGAGCAGAAATGTAAACGGGAAACCGCTCTGGCAGGCGCTCTGTGAGGGCCGTCGGTCCATCCAGCGCCACAGCACAGGAAGCAATCTCCTGTGAAGTGATGCCGTCGACGCTGACAAGCGTCACAAGAACCGCAACGGACTGCGTAGAGCGGAAAGGGTTCGCAGCGCCTGGAGCGGGCTGCGTCGTGGTGACTGTCATGCACCATGCCTCCGTCGCAATAACTTCGATGGCTGCGCGCTCCCGTGACCAGCGAAGATACTGGAAGGGAGAGCGGGGAGGAACAGACAGCATTTGAGGCGACGGTTGCAGCGACTAACAAGTAGACAAGGGGAAAATTCGAAAGTACGGCTCGTTCGTCGTGGTGGGTTGAGATTGCCCCTTCGAAGCCGTGCGATTTCTGGCGAGGTTTGTGCTTCCGCCTAGCGTTTGTGTTCCTCGTAGAAGAACTACTTGTGAGATGATTTCCCCGCGTGGAAACAACGATGCCCCGGTACGGACCGCAACACGGTGAATACAGCAGATGGAAGCGAACGGATGGTCACTTCTATAAATGGCGTCTCGTTCGCGAGTACAACGAATGCCTGCTCTTTGCAGACAGTGAGAGCGTTTTTCTTGACACAAAATGGAGCGCAGATCCGGTGCAACAACAACAACAAAAGAAAAGGAGGGTGAAGGCGTAAAGGTGAGAGGGGAGCGAAGCAGCCTGGATCAGAAGCGAGTTCGAAGAGAGAAAGAGAAAGAGGAACCCAAAAAAAAAAAAAAAAAAGCAGCGAATAGAGAGATGAGAATGGTTCCACCGACACCAAACCTGTATGAGGAACAAAAGGAAAAGGAGAAATATGATTTCGTGTTCGCTGTCACCCTGGCAGATGGTGTGTGCGTGTGTGGGAAGCCACTTAAGTGCGCGCAGCACAAGGAGAAGAAGAGGTGCGACAGTCGAAAAGGGAAAAAAGAGAGGATTGTACGATGAGAACTGGATTTGAGGAGGTCCTTCTGTAGAAGACAATAACAATAATAGTAACAAGAGGAGAGGAAAGAAAGTCACAGGCAAAGGAAAAGAACAAGAGAATGATATTCTGGGGGAGACAAAATTGCCAGTAAGAAAGAGCACAGCGTTTCACGTTCGCTTTCTCTCTTTCTTTCTCTGAGGCCAACAGAAAGAGAGCAAGAGAAAAGTGAGCGAGAGAACGAGAGAGATTGTGTGCAAGCCGGTGTAGCACCGTGGAAAACGAACAGAAAGCGTTTGGGTTGGAAGACGGGAAAAAAAGTAGGAAGGCAAAGAAAGAAAAACTAGAAACAGATGTAGCGAAAACGAAGACAAAGAGCTAAGGAAGAAACGAACGGAATAAGCGTAATTGTTTGGAAACGTATTATTCAGACGAAAGTGAGGTGAAGACACAGTACACGGATGGAGAAAAGAAGAGGGAGAAAGTGAACCGTCACGGAGCCTTCGTCAGTATGAAGGGCAGTAAACGGACAGGAGGACAAAAAAATATCGGGGAAAATAGAGACAGACAGAGGCAGAGGGAGTATGGACAGGAAAGGGGGTTAGGAAAACTGCGTAAGTTGACAACCAGTGTGCGAACCGTGCACCACGACCAAACCAGGAAGAACAGCTGGGAGAAGAAAAAGAAAAGCACGCAGGACGGTACCGAGATGGCCAAGACGAGGTCGCCTAGTGGAACGGAGCGAAGAGACGAAAGGAAAGAGGTAGAAGGAGGTACTCCTTTTTTTTGTTTTTGTTGTTGTTTTTGTGTTTTTGCGGTTCACGCCGGGTGTGCCCTCAAGGTGACGTTCATCCAAAGCAATCGAAACGTTCGGAGTAACAGGGGAAAAAGGCAATAGAGAGGATGAAATAGAAGAATGAAAGAAAGAAAGAAAGTGGGTAGGCAAGATTGGAAAACTGCTTGCCAATGCGCTTTCGTGTGTGTGTGTGTGTGTGTGTGTGTGTGTGTGTGTGAGGAAATGTGCTTCCCCTGTGTGCTCACAGTGGCGTGGAGAGGTGAAAGGATGCACGTGCTTGGTTGCCGTCTTGATGAGAGGGGATGAGGAAGAAAATATTGTCACAGCCCGTGAATAGGGAGACAATAGGAGGAAGACAAAAGCGAAAACTCAAGACGTGCGTGCGTGACAGAAGGGGTAGAAATGAAAAGGAAGTGATGTGTGAGGGAGGCACGGCGAGAAAGTACAGGGTAGAGGGAGACAATTCGTAAAACAACCGGTGAAGAAGCGTGGGTGGTGTGGGAGGTGTTAGAGATAGAAAAGAGTAGAAGTAGAGAGAGGAAAGCAAACGATGGGATGAAGACAAGGAAGGAATGTGGTGCAAAGAAGCCAGAGATGCAACGCCGTCAAGTAACTCTGCGCAAGTTTTGTTTCGTTCACCGCAGGCGCACCTGTGTATAGACGTGTGCGTGTGTGCGTCAGTGGTTATGTATATAGCAGAAACGATATCGACAGCTGTGGAGACGTGAAGACAACCACAGGAGGTACGGGGAGTAGAAAAAATGATAAATAGAGGAGCGGAAAGTGAGAGGTATATAGGCAGAGAAATGCCTCTGATAACAAATTCGGGGGAAAAAAAAGAAAGAACGGACGGAGGGGATGGGCGGCGAACGCCGCCAGATGAAGATGAGGTTTGGTTTTTGGAGAAAAGGGAGGAGGTGGGGGATGGAGCGGAAGAGAGAGAGAGAAACGCGTGTTACCAATGCCTCCGTTTAAAGTGAAACCTGCAAGTCACTAGACACCTCCACACGAATACAGGAACGGAGGCGAAACAAACGAAGGGCGTCTTCCAAATTCCAGGGGACACGATCTGCTCTGGTGTCGTGGCCACTTGCAGGTTAGCTTCTTGTGGGCGTGTCCTCCTCTTTTACTGATATAGCTGGGCCCAAATGGCTGCGGGTACAAGGCGAAGCGAGATGCTCTAATGACAAGCGAATCCTGAAGAGAGTAGAATACTCCTCTCTCTCTTCTCTCCCTCTGCTTGAAGACAAGAAGACGTAGAAGCGGCAGTACAAGAGGAACTATGATTTTCCTTATCGTTCTTTTGTTATTATTCTTACGATCGCTGTTCCTATTTGTCGTCGGTATAGGTTCCGAAAGCCCGTAGCTGTCAGGGGAGGAGGGAAAGGGTGACTAGAGGAGAGGATTATTGGGGCCTTGATTGTGAGAGAGAAAGAGCAGGATCAGCGGCACTTATGTGTCTATCCACCACCGATAGGAATCCGAATGGTATGGAGGTGTGTGCGTATGTGTGTCGCAAACAAACAAGGCGTTGAAAGGAAAGGAATAAGGAAACACGATAAGAGAGAAAAAGGAGAAAGAGTGAAGTCTTGTCGTCGATGTCTTGGAGAAGTGAATCAGTCTGCGCTGCCAACGGCGTGGGCATATGTGTCGTAAGACACATGTTTTCACGTGGCGGGACTCGTTGGCGTCGCTTTATCGCTCACATTACCGTTGTGTGGGCAATCTTATTTTTCTTCTTCACGCTTTACACGTGCACGCGTTTATGGTTACACCTCCCCTCCCATCATGAGGGATTGAGGATGCCGTTGCGGTGCAACCTGCCGTTGTCCCTGTGGTTCTCGCGTTACCTGTCATGCCCACCGCAATGAAACTGGGGCAATGCTATCATCAAATTGGGGCTTCCCTTTGTTTTATTTTTTCTTTGTCTCCTCCCGTGAAACTGGAGCTTCTGTTGTTGCTGAATTCGAGTCACAGGCGGGACGCTGTCTCTGCGCAAAGGTGCTCGCCCTTTGACAAGTGCGCGTACCACACACAGAGAGGAAGTCAAAAGAGAAAGAGAATCGAACGACCACGTCGCCAGCCAAGCGTTTGAGATGAGGGTAGCGAGCAGGAAGAACGCATCTTGAAAAAGAAAAAAAAAGCGGGGAGAAAAAGATGAGCGGAGAAGAGTCTGTACGTCTTCATGACCACATCATGTGGATATGAAGATAACCACAAGCCCCGGGGGAAAGCAAAAAGAAAAAGAAAAAGAAGAAGAGAGTACGACAGAGCAGCAGGTGCGCTGCATACGCTCAACTTAGAGGTGAAATCCTGAGGTTTGGAATAGTTGATCATTCACCTCTTTTTTTCGTTCTTTTTTTTTTTTTTCGTGAAACAAAACATCGCAGGAAACCTTGAGGTGTTCTGCGAGAACAAAATAAAACAACCAAGCATAGAGGAACACGATGTCCTTCAACAGCCGTCTAAGGACATTCAGGACAAAGCAGAAGGAATAGCGCAAAACAGAAGCCGTAGGTGAGACACAGAGGGAACCTCTATGGTAAAAAAAGAAAGAAAAAAAGCAAGAATCCTCAGAGGGAGAATAAAAGGAAGAACGCACTCAGCAGTGATGCCGAGGACCAGAGTTGGACACACAGACATGCGCCAGGGGCGAGGAAAAGCTTGTATAATTTCAATGCCCAACGCATGGCTATCATCCCACGCTTGGCATAACGGGGACCTGGGGACCGCTCCACCGCTGCCACGGCAGACCAAATACATGGAGAAAGCAAACGCGCGAAGACGGTGTCACAGAGATTTGACGAAAGAGACAACTGTGGCCACTCAGTGGGTTTGAACACGAGCAGATGCATTCGCGAAACTTTTGTTCCCATAGCGTATTGTTGTTGTTTTTTTTTTGTTTGTTTTTTTGGTTTTTGGTGGATACAGGCCGGTAAATGTCATGTCCCCTTGCTAAACGCTATGCAGGTGAAGGAAAGAAGTGAACAGTCAGAAGAATTCACTCACCACAGAACGAAACAAAAGCGAAAGAGAGAGGGAGAGGGGGAGAGGGAGGGAGAGGGAGGAGAGCTTTAAAAAAAAAAAAAAAAGACACAGAGAAACCAGGGAGGATGAGGTGAACGTGGCGGAAAAGAAAGCATCGATTTCCAAAGGGAAAAAAGTTTTTAAAAAGCGAGACGAAAGGGCGCACTAGGGGTGGGAGGGAAGTGGAAACAACATGCGAAAGCAAGTGGTAATAGAAAGGCAAAAAAAAAAAAAAGGAAAAGGAAGACGGATGAGAATGTGGTGGAGGAGAACGGGTGAATACGTGCTGAAGACATGAAGGAATGGATACAGATGAGGAAACCAAAAATAAAAAATAAAAAGAGTCGAGGACCACGATTACCATACGTCAATGTCCCCACGGCAACAAAGCTTGAAAACAAAAAAAAAAAAAAAAAGAGAGGTGAACCTGTGACCACAATGAGTCACAGAGACTGGAGAGAGAGAGAGAGAGAGAGAGAAAGGAAAGATAGAGAGAGATGAGAAATACAGAAACACAGTAGAACAAGCCAGCAGCAGCTGCAGCAGTGGCGAGGGGAAAGAGACCTTTCGTTTTGAGAGGTCAGGTCGCCCTGCAGCCGGCCGGTATACACACACATCTTGAGAGTGCGTGTGTTCCTCTGCGTTATGCGTTTTCTCTGGTCCGTCAAGCCTTGGTTCGACAGCGGGACGCGACAACAAAAAAAGGAGAAAATAGAAAACTAAAATATAAACTAGCAACATCGTTTCACCTTGGTTCTGGTGAATAAAAACCATTCTCAACAACAACAAAGAACACATGTGGCACGTAATGATCGTGTACCAAAGCACAATTTTGAAAAAAAAAAAAAAAAAAGTGATCAAATCACAAGGAAGAACAGAAAAAGAGACAGGCGCTTCAGTTGAACTGAACACCAAAGGCCCGCACAGGATATAATTTCCTAAAGGGAGCAAGGGCCTGAGGTATCTTCAGCATTTCTGGATGCTGCGAGAAAGCTCACGCGCAGCTTGCTCACGTGGCTCGGCAAACCAACGGTTGAAGTAGTACATCGAAGGAGACTATAAATACTGCAGCGTAGAGAGGCACGGAGATGGGCCGCAGCTGAGGTCTAGAACGGGCCGACGCTCAACGAACTCGACAGCAGCGAAAGGTGCTATTCTGTAGCTCTCTAACCCGACGTTGTGTACCTGCGCGTCCACCGTGTGGTCTCCCAGCTGGTGGAGTGTTCCTTTCCATTTGCACGGCAGCCAAAGTAAGGAGGACTGGAACGTGTAGAAGCCCTCCCTCATACAACTGTGACTAGGGACATCGCTGTCACCTACCCACCTGGGTACATCCCACGTCTCTCCCTGTACAATCAGGAAGCATGGAATGAGCGCATGAAGGTTGTTTCCTCCTTCCCATGCCGAAGGCATAAATCCCGCTGGTGAAAGACGAAAGTGATTCGCCGGAAGGAAGGTTCAACATCACGGAGCGCGCGTCCCACGCGTCCGTTCTCCTCTCCACTACTCGCTGAGGAGGCTACGCACGGAGTCGCTACGCCCTACCGCCACCAGCAACTGCATCACAGTGGTTGGTATGTGGAACGACCGCACTAGCGCCCGTTCATAAGCCGCCCGCACCTCAGCGGCGTCCAGTCCTCCATGCTCCGCAGCCTGTGTAATGGCGGTGCGCATTTGTGTGTGTAACATGCGCAGAGCAGCGGTGGCCTGCGTGTTCCCCGCACTGTTGCCCGAAACGGGTGTCTGCGCCGTTGTGTGCACAGCAGGAAGGGAGCTGAGTGAGGTGGAGCTCAGCGCCGAGGCGACTGACGGAAGAGACGTGCGACGATCCGCTGTGGCACCCGCGGGCACGGGGCTCCTCGTCGCTCCGTGCTGCTCCACAGACACGGGGGTGGGCAGCAATGTGTGGTGCTTCTTCTCCGACAAGAGGTGCACCACATCACCGTCCTCGTCCGCGCCGTCGTCCTCTGGCCACGTGATCCCGCACAGGCGTGAAGACGGTGAAACAGAGGTGGACAAGGCGGCGCCAGAGCCAGCGCTCGTACCTTTCGGCGAGGACGTGACAGAACTCCCCTCACCGTGTCCTGTGCCGCCCGTCAGGTTGGAAGACACACGGGCCCCCACCGACACATGCACGCCCGTCTCTGCGGAAGGGGTCCGCTGTTGAGGCTTAGCATTCGCAGGCATCGTGGCGCCCTTCGCTGCAGAGGAAGGAGTAGACTCGGTGGATGCTTGCACCTGCGCAGTGTCGTCTGGCCCAGAGATGGAGGGATGCGGTACTTGCAACAGAGAACGGCTCTCCAGCGTCGCGGTGTGTGCAAGCTGCTCCCGCACGCGCTCTCGGGCCTCGCGCTCCACCTCCCGCAACAGGCAGCGACGGTACCGAGGGATGTCAGCCCGCACGACGGTCCCTTTCGATCGGTTCGTCTTGTTCGGTGGAATGAACACCACCGTAGCCGATCCCGTCTGTGTGAACGACTTGCTCGGGTCTGCCTTGGGGAGCTCGCGAAAGAACGTTGGGAAGTTCCGGGCGAAGTTCTTGCGAAGGGCGGCGGCGCGGTAGCGGCTGAAGACAAAGTAGAGAAAGTCACTGGTGTGGATGCCGTCGATGGAGTGAATTGTCACAAAGCTGTCGCCGCAGCCAAAGGACGGTGCCTTGCCATAAAGCTTGTCGGCCACACGGTCGTACCAAATATCAACAAAAGGAGAGACGACGCACTTGCCCGTCTTGGGGTCTGTCAGGATCTGGCGATCCGCCGCGGGGGCTGCAGTGGCGGGCGCAGCGGTAGGGGTAGCGGCAGTGGTGGGGGTACTTGCGTCTGTAGAAAACAACGCGGTAGGGGTAGTCGCCGCCGGCGTTTCGCGGGTCTCTGCGGAGGTCACGACAAACCCCGGCAGCGGAGCAGGGGTTGTGCCAGTGCAGGGTTCGCCACCTTCACTGGAAGAAGAAGACGACGTGCTGGAGCGCTGGCTCCCAATCCTACCTGGGTCTGTGTGTGGCGTGGATGCTGTGGCTGGCTTTTCCGTTGGCGCAGAGGTCAACGAGTTGCCCTCTGCCGTGTTACTGGTGTCCGTGGGAGGGTTTGTACGACTGCTGCTGTCGCTGCTTTGGGAGAGCAGCTTGGCCGGATCGTCCTCGAGCGTCACGGCGGCGTAGGCGGCCGCCAGCTGTGCGTGCTCCATCGCCGCGAACTTTGCCGCCATCTCGAGACGCTGTGTGGTGGAGGGAATAAGGTAGAACTCCGTGGTGAGTGTCGACGCGTGACGGACGTCTACTAGTGCCCACCCGTTGGGCTCAAAGCTGAAGCGAGGGGCGATGTGAGCGAGCTGCGCGAGGTACTGGGGGAGGTGGCCGACCCAAGCACTGTTGAACGCATTCGCCCCGTGCGACGCGATGGCATGATTCACAATGGACATGGTGTCGATAAAGTTAACAGACAAGAGTTCCACCGGGGATTCCGCGACCTCCGGCATCTGGACCCAGAGAGAGCGGCTCTCCGGCTCGTAGGTGACATACGTAAAGGGCAGGGCGTCCTCACCCCGCGATGTCGTCCGCAGTGATAGGTCCACCTCCTCGGCGGTGATACTCGAGGAAGACTGCCGGAAAGAGAGAGATTGCCCCAACAGCGACGACGTCTCGCGCTGACCCGCAACGTACTTTGACATGCCCTCATTCACCAGCGCCTCTTGCCGTCGCGCCTCCTCGTAGCGTGAGCGGTCGGCAACGGCCCAGAAGGTTCGCGTCGGCCGCTCTGTGCGCGTGCGTTCGAGCCGGAATTTCTCCACGGTCACGGTTGCACGACGGGTAGACGCGAAGCACGGGAAGCCGCTGTCCGTGGCGATTTGCAGTACATACTTGGGGAAGTCCTCCGCCAGGTGCGTCCTCAGACGCTCTGGGCTCGTCCGGATTGCCAAGGAGATGATGTCCTCTGCCTTCACGCCGTCAATGGAGAGCAAGAAGGAGTGCATATTGGCAACCTCGACGGAGTACACCAGAATGCGGTGCGCCGCGGAGTCGTAGCGCAGGAACGTGAACGGGGAGATGTTTATCGCCGGAGGGTGTGTCACGGGCCGGCTGAATTCACTAGCCAAGATGTTGCGATCCTGCTCGGCGGCCGCCAGCTGCATCTCGTGTTGAGCCCGCTGCCGCCTCCTTTCCTCGCGCGACGCGCTGCGAGGGTACGACGGCCGTCGCTGCGGTACCGGTGGCGACCTGGCGGCCGGGAAGAGAGATGGGTGCTGCTGCGGCACTGAGAGTGCTGCGACCTGCTGCTGGGGAGGCAGGAACAGCAGCGACGATGAAACGCTCGGAAGATGCTGCGGATGCTGTTGATGCGATGGCGACATCAATGACGGTGAAGACGGTGGAGGTGGTGGCGGTGGTGGTGGTAGTCGCTGTGCCTGTTGCACTGGTTGACTCGGCACCGCTGAACTGGGAGGGAGTGCCCCTGACCCAGGAAGTGGCGAGGTGAGGCCTAGAAATGCACCCGTTGGCAACCACTGCGACCCGTCGGAGGCCGGGACGAAGGAGGGTGTCGCAGAGCTATTCAACACAAACGCTGGCGCGCCCAACGCACTTGACGCACCCTGGCCAGCCGCCGCGGGTCCGCTGCCTGCTGTCACAGAGGTGAGCACAACCGCAGGGGATGGGTGAGAGGGCGGTGGCACAGTCGCTGGTGGCAAAGGATTCCCGGTGGGTTGGACCGCACCCGACCCATGGGCAGCGGCGCTCGCTGCGAGACGCTGTTTATCGAAGCGCACCGACGCCATGTACTTCTCCTCATCCGCAACCACCGCCCACGACTCCACCTTCACTGCACCAGAACGCAGCACAGTGGCGCGTGCCCGCCGCGTCATGGGAAAGCAGTGCGGCACCCCCCGTCGCGTGGCAGCGGCAAAGACGTAGAGAGGGAAGCGGGAAGCTAATTCCCGTGTCATGGCCTCTGGGCCATCGATCGCCACCGCCGTCGTGACGATTTCAGATACCACGACATCGTCAACGGCGAATAAGGTGACGGGGGTCCGACAGATCTCTGGTGCGACCACCTCCAAGGTCATGTGCGCCGTGTTCCAGCGCAAGTAGTTGAAAGGCGAAATGTTTGGAATAGTCGTCATGAGGTATTTAAAGAGGGGGAAGGGAGTGGTGAAATTTCGGCCAAAAACAGAGTTATTTTCTTTTTCTTTTTTCTTTTTTTACAAATGAAAAAAAAAAAATAGGAGAACCAAAAGAATAGGAAGTGGGTTAATAACTTAGGTACTGACAGTGACGATACAAAGAAAACAGGGTGGGGAGGAGATACGAAACCCCGTTCGTGGCTCCAAACTCAAAGGATTTGTTTCGAATAAGGACAAGGTTATCGTAACAACAAGACAGATCGAGAAGCAAGCAAGCAAGGAGAGAGGGGAGAGAAAGATAAAGGAGCTATCGTCCACACACGATGCTGAAGTTAGGAAATAAAGACACAATGATTGAAATGCTTGGAGGGACGATTGGATCTCCAGTGCTGGAGTCACGAAGACAAAGACAATGAAAGCTTTCACAGCGAACAGTAGCGCGGAGAAGAGTGAAAGTGGAAACGGGAACAACAGTCCTCAAAGAATGCGAAAGGAAAAGGGGAAGGAGAATGTCAGCACACACTTGAACAACAACACAGCGAGTAAAATTCTCTGACTGCCAGCTCTCTGCTAAACGAATCGGGGTGTCGTGGTGCACAGACGCAGATAGAGAGATGCCGACCTGAACTGAAAAGAAAGGAAACACAACGTGCCAAGAAAGCGAGAGGAAAACAACGGAAGAATGGAAGAAAGTAAAGGACACGTACCGCACTCACCAAAAGAAAAAAAGGAAAGGAAGAGGAAGAGACGAGCAGGTAAGGTCGAAGCGTGACGAATGGAGTGTCTACCTCTCCAGGAAAACCTTTCTTTTTTGCTTCGTGTAGGCGGGGAAGGGAAAAATAAGCGTAGTTTGACAGCGTACGAGGACCCTAGAATCGTGATGAGACGTTTAAATTAAAAAAAAAAAAAGAAAAGAAAAAAGAAAAAAGCGTTTCTCTGAAAGCAGAGACAATGTTCAACGTGTGAAATGCCGCTTCGCGAAATTCTCCGTTATTTTCTTCTTCCGATTGTGTCGAAAGGGAAAAAAAAAAAAAAAAGCAGCGGAACGAGTTCGGGAATCCTCGAAAACCTGCTGGTTAACTGTGTTGTCTGTATTCTTATTAGAAGCCTCGGCGCGATACGTGAATCGCGTGAATGAAAAGGGAAAATGAAAAATAAAAGCAAAAACTGTTCAAGCGTAGTGCACAGGACTCAAGGACAAGAAAAGGGAGAACAAGGGTGAAAGTGGCAACAAGGTAATCACAATGATGTGTGTTGCACAGGCACAACGCCTTGACAGAAGGGACGGAGAAAAGGTGGGGAAAAAAAAAAACAGGATGGACGAACCACAATAGCAAGTTGATACGACGAGAAGAGATGAAAACGTGGAAAGACAATAAGTGAATGTATTCAAACCACTCTAGGTACCCAGTAAAGCAAGACAAGCACCAGGTTGTTCCTTTCTTAGCTTCCCCTCTTTTCTTCGTTAAATATTTTCTTTCCTCGCCTGCGGCTTGGGCGTGCGAAATTGCGTAGAATGACCGAAAGAAAAGGAAAAAAGGGGCCGTGTCCTCACCTTCTGCCTATCAGTGGCTTTGATAGGTGAGTTGTTGACGCAATAAGAGGAAGTGGTAATCGCAAACACGACAAAAGCGGGGTGGGGAGCAAAAAAAAAAAAACTGAAGAAGCGGGTAATGCGTTGACGAGGCTGAAAATTACTTCTCACTGGAGTTTCTTGGTTAATGTTTGACGTCGGGGAACCTCAACGCGCTCACAGGGCGGAAAAAAAAAAAGACGACAATCGTAATGGACGGATGGGAGCGGGAACAGAGGAGGAGTGAACACGGTGGGACCAATGCAGAATGTTCAAGACGTTGAGGTGCACCAAGGGCAAGCACACGAAAGGAAGAAGGAAAAGGAGTTGAAAAATAACGCAAGGACACGATCCGAGCGCAAGAGGTCTTTCCAAGGAAAGGAAGAGAGAGAAGAGACAAGACAAAGTACAAATTAATAAAACGAGAAACTAAAGTGTGTGTTACGTTGTAGTGAGTAACAACACCGACGAGAACAGAAGGAAGGGGCAGTACAGAAAGAGAAAAAAAAACGATCTCAGACTAGGAACACCGTGGGGGGGGGGGACTGAAACGACGAAGGAGCAGCGAGAGTCGAGATGAATAACGTTGCTCGCCTTTCTACCTGAGGTCCGTAGCGTCTCACGTCTTTGGCCAATGCTGTTGTCGTCTTGGTGTTCTTCTTTCTTGGAAAGTTCAGTTTTACGATGCCAGGAACACCACTGCCTCACGGGAGACTGAAATGTTATAAGCGTCTCCCACACACACACACGAGGGTGCAAGAAGACGAGGAGGGTGAATGGGGAGATGAAGGAAGGAGCGTGAAAGCGCAAAAAAAAAAAAAAGGGAGGAAACGAAGAGAGGAGAAGTCGGGAAGAGGGAGAGAGGGATGAAAGCAAGTCAGGTGGACCACCTTGAAAGCAGCGAGGGTAGGGCAGATGCAGGGCTTGGAGAGAGAGAGAGGGAGAGAGGGAGATAAAAAATATATATAGGAGAGGGAGAAAGAGAAAGGAAGAGACTGCCCGTGCAATGCCGTAAGAGATTCAGCGATGTGGGAAGGGAAGTAGAGAAAGAAGAAGAAACAAAATGAAATGGAGCAGAAAAGAAAACAATGGAGAAATAGAAAGAGCGAGGTGAGAAGCCGATAGAAAATACAGGGAAGAAGGAGAAAGAATACAAACAAGAGAAGAAGATAAACAGCACACAACGTGTTTTTTCTTAAAGATATACCTGTGCAGGAACACGGTAGGGGTGGATGTGTTGCTTCTGTTTTCCTTTCACTTTTTACAGAGGAACGCGTGGGAGAAAGAATTTGAAGAAAAGGAAAACGAGATAAGCGGGGAGTTGAGAAAAGAGTTTGTTTGTTTTTAAGTCTTTCTAACGTTCTCCTTTCTTTCTCTTTGAAAAGGATGCTGGGATGAAAGCGTGAGACGAACAGCACAACGCACAGCGAAAAAAGAGAGAGAAAAGGCGTGAAGGAAAAAGAAGAAAAAAAGAAGTGGTAAATCAAAACGTTAAACACGGAAGAGGAAGAAAAAAAAGGTTTCGGAAGGTCGAAAGGAAGACGGAAAAGGAGAAGGAGAGAGAAAGGGGAGAGAGGATAGAGAAAAAAAAATTCACCCACGCGAGGAAAAAAAAAGTGAAAAAGAGAGAAGCAAGTGCCGCCAACCGAACGCGCTCGGAGACGTGGAGACGGCGGTTTCTCTGATTGAGTGAAGTGGGTGAAGACGCGAGAGATGCTGCAGCACTTGACTGTTGTTGTATATCTGTAGAGTGTGTGTGAGCGCAAAAGAGAGAGATGGACTATGCTTATGGGAACCCCTTGATAAAGTCAGTTGTGTGTATGTATGTCTTTCCTGTGAAATGGTTTCCTTCGTTACATCAAGGCCTCCTGACTGCCTATGTCGTTCTCCTGTTTTCTTTTTAGTAAATTTAAAAAAAAAAACGTGAGAAGTGGCGGAAGTCTTGAACGATCTTTATTCACTGCAGCAGTGGTGCGTTGTGGTGTTGTATGATGGTGAGCGTGATTCAAAAGAAAAAGACGAAAGAGAAGAACGGCAGTGGAGGCATCTCAGCGGTTTGCAAGAAGAAGCACAAAACACTGGAACCGGCGTGGTTCACAAGACACCACTAACGATGACGGGCTGCCGGGTAAGTGATGACGCTGGCGGACAAGAAAGACCTTCGTGAAGCCGTCCTCTGTGGCGCAGTCACCATATCCCCCATGTGGCGCTCAACGCCGCAAATCCATTTATACGACCGGCTGTCGTCTTTTCACACGGTAAGAGGATGTTGCACAGCGCACGATGCACGCATCTTTACAAAGATACGGTAATATGCAGACGCAGCGGAAGAGGGAGGCTGGCGCACCGGCCTCCTTTGCTCGTTACTCCTCTTGTATGTGCGTGGAAGCTTCTGTTTTTCTTTTTCTTTTTTCTTTAGGATATTTTGCCTCAAAGTATGATGTTAAAGCAATTTTTGAATCTTCTTGGTATCTTCTGGCGTTTCTGTTCTCGCTCCTTGGCTCGCCCACATGACGATTGCGGCGCAGACATCGTTGTGCACCAAGACAGGAGTCCTTGGTTCTTACGGTGCTGCCGCAGACGTAAGCGGAAGAAGAGAGAGAGAAGAGGGTACCACAGCCCAGCGGCGATCCTGTGTTGCTTTAATGAAAAAAAAAAAGAGAAAAAGGAGTTGGGGGAGGAGACAGCCAGGGAGAAGGAAAAATCAGTCGAGTTAGTGATGCACCACTAGATGTGGTTATTTCGCTTGCGTTTCACCTGTTTGCCGAATACTTGCTTTCCTTTCTCAGGTGTGCCCTTCCGCTGCTGGCGAAGGGCAGTCACCGAACAAGCATACCAAACGGACAGCCGGAACCAAACGAAAGGGGAGCGGGAAAAAAAAAACATATAGAACCGCGTGCGTCGTGTCATTTCTTGGCGGAGCTTGATCAGCCTGACACGACAAACACATGAAGAAAGGGGGAGGATAAGGTAGCAGCGTGGTTACATAAGGAATGAAACGAAAAGGACATAAGAGAGAGAAAGGCTCCATAGACAATGGGCCTGGGAACATAAGTCGCGATCCAAGATCGCAAACGATTGAGACACAAACAAAGGGAGGATGGGAAAGAAACTGCCGAAGCAGCGGAAAGAGACGGAGGTAAAGAAAAGTAATTTTTTAAAAAAGACAGAGAGTATAATCGAAAGAAACGGAGTATTGCAGCGACGCGGACGGTGGTGGTGCATGGTGACAGAGTAAAAGTGAAAACGGCGAGCGCCATCGGACATGATTCACTTTCGTTCTCCTCACATCCTTTCATACGCGTGCGCGTTCGCCCACCACAGGTCCCTCTGATAGGGAGAAGGGAGGTGCAGGGCTGAGCGGAGAACAACGGACGTGTGAAAGCTGAAGTGGCGGTCGCGCCCAAACACCATAGCCCACCATCGGAAGTGCTGAGATAAGAATTGCAAAGGAAAAGGGAAACGATTTCGAAGAAAAAAAAAAAGACGGTCGAAAGAGCAGAGGCAAAGCAAATAAGGAATAAGAAGAAAACATCGATGTTTGTCCGTCAACTGATGGGAGGTGGCATGACAGAAGGAACGGTCAGAAAGCGTAATGCGCGAGGGGGGGGGTGGATGGCGCGACAAAACGAAGGAAGGAAAGAAAACACCGTTCCGCTTCGATTTGTTGTCGAAGGCGCTTCGCTTGCTGCACTGCATTCTGTCAGCCTAAGAAAGAAAACACGGTTAAGAGGGCCCTCAAGTAAAATAGCTTTTCAAGAGAGAAAAAATAACTGTCATCCTCGTTGTACGACCTCACACAACCGTCAGATAAAAAGGCAGGCAAGGCACAGAGGTCACTGTGTGGAGGAACGCTACGCGTCAGTGCGGCCGCTGTCCGAGGCGCACGGCGCAGGTAAAGGGACTGTTGTGACTGGCGTCGGGGGCTTGACGGACTCCGCCATGCCCGAGCTCGCGACCGTCTCGTGACCTGTGGCGTCGGCGGCGTCTGTGCCACCGAGAGAGGTATCACCGGTGGTTCTTTCCTGGCTGGGCGCGGAGTCTGCGCAGGTGTTCTCCCGATCCCCTGCCCGCACTGGCCTCCCCTCGCCTCGCACGGAGTCCATGTCAATGTTGTCATGGGTTTCACCGCGGACCGTTCCACCCTCCTTGACATCTTGTGGGTCCTCGGAAGAAAGGGTGTCGGTCGGCGCCTCCGTCTGTGTGACAGCATCACCCACCCACTCCTCTGGTGGCTCCGTTGGTGATGCATTGCAAGGCTCCACCGAGACGCAGCCCTCATGCGATGCCGTCGTGGCCTCGAACACTTCCTGGGCCACGGCCTCGCAGAAGTGGGCGTAGCTGGCTGGCACCCGCACAGTCTCGCAGGGGCCCTGTGAACCGGGGCGACGGAAGCACACGTTGCACTGGCCCGTTTGAACAAAGCACGTTCGCCCCGTGCGTTCCGCTGCGGTGAGCACGCACTGTGGGAAGCGCTTGACAAGGCTATTGCTGCCGCCGAGCGCAGACGCGATCGCGGCAAGGGCCCTCAGCTGTCCTAGTAGGGCGGCCACCTCAATGCCGTCAAGGCTCACGAGCTCAACGGTAGTGCTATCGGCGTCTTGAGGCAGACGTACACGCAGCACACCATGGGCAACGTCGCACGACAGGTAGGTGAACGGCAGAGTGGTGAGGCCTTCCTCGAAGCGGTGCGGCATCAAGCCAAGCGTTTCCCGTTGGATAGCCTCTGTGTAATAGCTATGCCTTGCCTCCAAGACGCACGTCACCTCCTCACCGTCACGCCGATACGTGACCGTCGCCTTGCTCGTTCGCACAAAGCACAGCGCGTCCTGCTTGGCGCACAGTGCCTCGACATGTCGCGGAAACCTTTCAACGAGTGATGCGAGACCCTCTTCGTGTTTGCCGCCCAACGTGGCCTGTTTGATAATTTCAGCCACGCCTCTTCCGTCAATGGTGACAAGGAACCGATCATGGAAACCAATGCTTGGCGAGCCAATGCGCAGCTGTCCGGTGGTGTTGTCGTAATGGAGGAACGAGAAAGGAGATATGCAAAACTTTCGTGGGTGGCGATGCACTGGCTCCCCTTCCTCAAGGCCACCAGGGCGTAGACGAGGGCGATGCTCTAGGTCTGGCCGGAGCGGTAACGGCGATGGTGGCACTGCCTGAAGCGCCAATGGTGGAGTGAGTGGCACCGGCGGTGCCAGTGGTGCAATCGAATGGCAATGGCTCACCGGAGCAGCGACAGCTGGCGGGCCACCCGGCAACGTAGACACGGGAAGCTTCACAGGTTGAATCTCCATCAGTGGCGGCGGTGTCGCAAACTTACCTGACGCCTGCCTCATCGCTTCCGCGCAAGCAGGTGCTGACGGTGGTGCGGTTAAGGCTGGGGTTGTGTGTGCAGGTACCAGAGGGACAAGCGGACCAGGAAACGAAGCATGGATGTGCGAGATTGGCACCCACTGCCCGTGCGACGCTGCGCCGGTAGCAGGTGTCCATTGACCGAGCTGCATCTGCCCATTCGCTTCCGTCGCTATCACAGGAGCCGGTTGCATTGGGTGAACGCCAGAGGGTAGGCTTGTCAGAACCACCCTTGGTACAAGACCTAGCCGTAGTCTCTCCTCTTCACGCAGGATAGCTTCGTTGAATGATGCGGAATCGGCAGGCAGCCGCCACGACTGGTAGGCGGCACATCCTCGGTTGAAGACAATCACCCTAGCGTGTCCGGTCGCAAGAAACGTGGCGGTGCCCTTCCTCGCCGCCAGTGTGGCAACGTCTCGGAGGAAGTGAGAGGCGAAGCGGCGGAGGGTAGCGCTGTCGCGGTCAGTCGCGAGCGCGAACGCCACCAGTTCATTGGCGTGGATGTCGTCCACCATGATGAGTGAAAGGGGTACCATGGGGCTCTCACGAAAGAGGACTTCCAGGGTGTTGTGCGTGTCGTTCCAGCGGATGTCCGTGAAGGGCGAGATGGCGGGGACTAGGAAGGACTCCATCTTGCAGGGGTTTTACACGTGTGGGTAAGAACTGCGTGAAAGAAATAAAAACGAAAAGCACAAGCCGAAAGCAGCAAGAAGCAGCTACTCTCCAATGGGTGTCACGGAGTACGCTGTTTCTTCTTTGCTACAACAGTTAAGGGGGAAAAAAAACTGGAATAGTTGAACGAGGAGGATTGAGACAAGGAAGAGGGGTGGAAGAAGAGAACAACTGTGAGCGTGAGATGGAATAACAAAGTGAAACTGTGTTAGAAGCGTTTCCGAAGAAATAATGAAAGAATAAACGCTCGTGAGAAAAAAGGGGACAGTCGCCTAGTGTGTAACGACTAAGAGCGACGAGAAAACTATTTTGGGGATGGTAAGGGAAAAAAAAAATGAGCTGGGGTCGAGACCAAAGCACGTTCGTCAAGAGTGTTAGCGAGAGGCTGAGGACAGGGAGAATGAACTGTTCCCTCGCTAAGGTTGAAGAGCTAGTAGAGGACGTAGCACGTGGAAACGACAGGTTCTCGCAAAAAAAAAAAAAAGGAAATATCGTACGGCCGTTGTTTGTTTGCTTGTGTTCTTTGAATAATGTATGAGAGATCCCGAGGGTAAAAGTGAGAAAAGAAAGAACGAGACGATGTGTACGAAAGCCGGGTACGTTAAGTGCCCGTGGGCCGCGTCTAGGTCAGTTCACCAACAGGCTGCACGTTCCTAGGGTGGCGCGATAACGAGAAGGGAATCAACGAAGGGACACGCTAAGGAAAGAAAAAGAAGGAGAAGAAGAAGAAGAAGAGCTGAACCGCTGTCAGCTGCCTGTCAAGAAAATGCAAGGGCGGCAAGGGAGCAAGAGGGAAATCGAAAAGTCGGGGAAAAAAAAAGAGAAGGGAGTGAAAGAGGTGTCTTCCTACAACGTGTTTTCGCATGTGTGCGAGAGAAGAGAAAGGGGAAAAAAAAGATGAGAAGAGATTGCAGAGACGGCCCATCTTCTGAGTCGCCCACCACGCAACGCACACACATACGCAGAGCCGAGGGAAACCACTCGCCATGGTCCCGCGGTCTATCTCTGCAAAGTACCCGCCGCCTGCGAGTCACATATGCATGTGTGACTACCTTGTTTCCGTAGGGCCGTGGAGGACGCTGCCAGGTGAACACACCACGGTCGCACATGTGTGTGCCTGTGAGCGCTTTCGAGACGGCGCGGACCCGTAGGTTCGTAGACAAGACCTTCCACATGTGCTGATTCGGTCGACCAGCGTCCAGGCAGGCCTTCGAAGCACGACACATCTCTTTTTCCGTGTGCCTGATCCCCCTGATGTTTTCGCCACATGTGTAGATCGCTGGACCTCACGTATTTTTTATCTGTTTTTCTTTTTGCTTTAAGATAGCGTTCAAGCTTGGGAAGCCGTAGAAACCCTCCAGCCCATTCACAGTTCCATCCCTCCCTCCCTCATTGCCTGCGATGCGAATCTGCACCACATTGATATTTAGCAAGGAAAGGGAAAGACCGTGGAGAGGGAAGAAGAGGGAAACGGGCACACGCGGCAGGAATTGGCATTAAAAGAATATCGCAGCAAACGGCGGTAACAGTGCGCGAGCACACCCTCATGCACCCAAAAAAAAAAAAAAAAAAAGATCCTCGACGGATCACGTGAAGCCATGCATCATCGTGAAGCAGGAGGCACCAAGCATTTCCTTGTATAGAAACAAGAAACGGAACCGAAAAAGCACAGGGAAATGGTCGACACTCGCGTCGACGACCTGTGCGGCTTTCCGTGGGATCATTGCGACGCAGTGAAGGGGCAGTTCAACAGAGACCACCTGACCCCTCCCCACCATGCACCGCTCTACGAGGACAACAGAGCAGGGAATCGGTGCTGGCCTCAGACGGAGCAGCACTCCTCGTGTGTGTGTTTTCCCTCCTCGCTCCCTCCGCCCATGCTCCTTTGAATGCCGTCTTTATGGCGCTGGTGTGCGTGCGTTTCGGGCCGGTTTGCTCTGCTTACTGCTGAGGGCAGTTCGCGCCCTGCGGCATGCCCTGCGGCATCCCTTCAGGCATCCCCGCTGGCATCCCCGCAGGGCCTTCGTGGTCGCCGTCGCCGTCGGGATGCGAGCCACCCGCGGGGGAGACCTGCGAAAGAAAGGCGAGCGTGGCCTGGTCACCGTTGGCCAGCGCATGGCACTCCTCGAGGCTTTGGGGGACCGGGTGAAGCGGCGGCAGCGCCTGCTTGTACACCGCCTGAGTCTCTTCCACCGACAGGCCAAGGTCAAACGCGATGGACATGGCTGTCTGCAGCTGCGTGCTGATCATGTCCAGCAGGCGGCGCTTCGCCATGTACGCCTCCGACTCGGGGTGTTCCTCACCGTCTTCCTCTTCTTCGTCGTCAATGTCCTCGTAGTCGTCATCGTCATCGTCGTTTTCGCCGTCCTCGCCCTCTGCGGCGGCGCCGCTGCCGGTCTTGCGCGTGTGCTCGGCGCGCGCCGTGTCCACGCGAACGGACTCATTGTAGTTCGCCTCCGTCGCATCGAAGCTGCCCTCGGCGACCTCACCCGTGTTCATGTCGGCGTACTCGACGTTTGCTTTGCCCGTGGTCGTGAAGCACGGGGTGCCCTTCTGCGCCGCCACTTCCGCGACGTAGGCGGGAAAGTTGGTGGCGAGGCCCTCGCTCAGGGCCTTTTCGCCGTTCTTCTCCACAGCGTAGGAGACCACATCGTCAATGTCGATGCCGTCAATGGTGAGGAGCTGAATGTAGCCCATGCTGGTGTTGCTTGTACCAGCGACAATGGCATTGTCGTCCTCCTTCCAGGTAAGGAAGGTGAATGGAGAAACCTTGGGAGTGGACATGCTGCGTGTGCAGTCGCTTTTGCGAGGGGGAGGAGTGGAGTGTGTCGTGAGATTGGGTTCGCTGTTGTTGTTGTCGTTGTTATATCTGCCCCGGGCAGGAGAGATGAGGAGAGTAAATAAAGAGGGTGGAGCGAGTGGGCAAAGCCGATAGAAGAGAGGTTCGATTCGAAGGATAAATGCTGGGATATTACACAGAAATATTATCAAGCACAGCTAATTGCGGGGTGGCCGTAGGCTCGTGTTTTCCTTTATGCTCCAATGAAAAAATTCGTATGTGAAAGGCTAATAAACGTGCAAGGTCAGATAGGATAGAACAAAGTCAGCTGTTGCTCGTTGTTACGTAGAAAGCATTCCGTACAGATGTCGGTGCGAGGACGCGTTTCTCTTCAAGAGAAAAAAGAAAGGACTGTTTCTTTTCCCCACCCTCCCCTCGTCCCTGGACCAAGTGGTGACCGCTACTGAAGGCACTTCCACAACACCTGTCCTCGACAAGGAGCGGAACACTTTCTGGTCTTTCCGAGCTTCGTGCACATGCGGTTTTCCTCTGGTGACCCACAACATACAGTGACCCTTCTTGTTGCTGATCAAGTCGCGTGCGACCATGATGAGAGTTGGTTGATTTCCTCGCCCATGAGGTGAAGTGCTAGTAGGTTCGTGCATCAGGAGAAACGTGAAGAATGGCAATCACAGAGACGAAAAAAGAGAAAAAAAAGAATAGACCGAAGTCCCGATGGCAGACCTAGTACCCATTGGCGATGAGAAAGTATTCCACTTCAGATACCTCGATACGAGCTGGCGGTTTGGTCGTGTTGACGCGAAGACACAAGCTCGAAGCGTCTGGGGCGACCTTGTGTGTCCCAAGAAACATTTGCTGCGTGACGGCGGCGTCCTCGTCTATTCCACCGTACCACACCCGAACCGACGCGGAGACCGCGACGCTCATCTCAGCTCCTGTCCTCCCTTCAATATTGCCCGCTCCGGCACCATGGCTCGCGGCGTTAAAAGCGGCCGCAGCACCCACCAATGTTGGCCCCACGTCGTGCAGTTCAAGGACATTCTCCACCCCGCGACTGGTTGGGTGTAGGGTGTAGCGTGGCCACGGCTTGGCGGCCTTGAGAGCGCACAGTGGGCTGACGCGGGGACCCTTGGGCGTGGCAGTGGTGCTTTGCATCGACGGTTGAGTGGGGCGGGGCACCAGGTGAATGGCGATGCCGCCGATGCTGCACACGAACGACGTGCTGCCACTCGTGTTCAGCAGAGACAGCCCGCTGACTTCCGCCAGTCGCTCCGATGCGAGCCGGGTGTGGGTGCGGCCATCGCTTCCCGTCACCGTCGCGTGCGAGCGCGCCACTGCAGCGGACAAGTTGAAGCGAAGGAGCTGCCAAGGTTCACCCGTCGGGGAAGACGCGAACGGGGTGGAGGCCTGAAACAATTCCTGCGCGTCTGCCCCGAGACACAGCAGTTGCTTTGGTTTGTACACGTGATGCCCAGCGTGTTGTCCGCTTGCCGAAGGATTAGAATCGCCGTCGGCTTCTCGCAGCACCACGCGAGCTCGCACCGCCATGTTGGACCGCAGGGGTGTGCGGCCGCTCGTGCTGCCCCTGGGAGCGCCTTCCAGCGCAGCTATGTCCACCACCACGTCATACTCACCGGCTGCCTCATCAGCGTGGACGGCGTCGGCCAAGTCTGTGACGCACCAATCTGCGAGGCTCACCGCACCGGACGGAGGGATGGCCATGGCGAGGCACTGATCGCCCAGCCACGCCGTGTCCGTGCGCCAGGTGGCGGAGACAAAGCCGCCGTGCACCTTGCCGCTGTCCGCGAGCAGTGGCAGGCGCACAGCCCATGCCAAAGAGGAAGCCTCCCCTTCACCGTTCCTCGACTGGTCGCCCTCGTATTGGAAGGGCGGGAGGAGGTGGGCCTCGCTCGGCTGGCAGTACCCCGTCGCGCCGTCTTGGCCACAAACGTCATGGCCGTGAATGAAGTAACGGGTGCCGACGCCCGACGCGAAGCTTGTCCACAGCGCCGTCGTCTCGGACGCCGCCAATGGGTGCGCCGTGTCTGGTGCACGCAGCTTGCACGCCATGGCGTGCCGGCGGAAGTCGGACTGCACACGGGCCCACAGCTTACTCTCCGCGCGGAGGAAGTTCACGCGGCGGCCCTTGCCCTCGCATTCCGCCGTCCAGCCTGGTGCAAAGAGCGCCACAGACAGTCCGTTGCGCGTGACCTCGTGCGTGGCCGCGTGAGTGTTGTAGCGGCCACCCCCAAACTGGTTCCGGCCGAAAACGTCTACCCCAACATAGACCTCCGCGGGCCGATTCGCCGCCGCTGCCTTTGTCATGGCAAGGTGCACAGGGTTCCAAAAGTAATTGGTAAAAATGCCATCACTCACATCAAAGAAGGGCTTGTTCTGTCCTGTTAGTCCATTCTGGTAGCGGAGGGCACCGTCAATGGTGACGGCGTCGTACCAAATCACTTGACCATGCGGTCGCACGCTCTGCACGCGCTTCCGCAGCATGTCAGTGAACATCACAAGTCGCTTGGCGCGCTTCGCGTCGACGCTGTTCTCAATGTTGATGAGGTATCCATCAAATTGGTAGACGTCGCAGAGGTCCGCCAGACGCTGAATTACCTTCGCCATGTAACTCGCATCCGCCAGCATCGCATTCACCTCCGCGAGCCCCTCGTGGCCCTCGGTGATGAGCGTCCCTAGGACGGGCACACCGTTCCGGTGCGCCACCTCCACCCATGAGCGCGGCGGCACCGTCACGCGGTGGTGCGAGAAATAGACAAAGACATCCATTCGGTCCCAGTAGGAAACGGTATAGGCCTTGTCCAGGCATGTCTCCTCGTATCCCTGCGTCTTTGCTGTACTGGGGGTCTTGAGGAGGAAGGTCGGGCGATCTGCCTGCGGGTAGCCCCCAGCCATGTCATGGCACACAAGCAGACGTGGCGTTTCAGGGACGTCAGAAGCGTTGATGGAGTTGCTCAGCTCGTACGCGGAGCCCGACGCGCTAGCGGCGAGCGGAGAAGAGGATGTGGGAGACCCGCTGACACCGCCCCCTGCTGTCGCCGTCACACTCGGGAGGGTTGGGCAGAGAGGGTTGGAGGCGGTCCCTGCCACAACACAAGCAGCGTCACCCGCCACCCGCGCGCGCTTCCGGCATCGCAGCGGAGCAACAGGAGCGGTCATCTTCCTCTCCCGTCTCAGATCGTACGCCAAGAGCGCAGCCAGCGAGCCGAAGGGCAGCCCCTCACTCTCCTGCATGGCAGACAGCACCGCATCGCCAGCCGCAAGCATGTCAACGCGCGCCACCAGCGCCGCCGGGACACGGCTTCGCAGGCACAGTACCTCTGCGACGAACGAAACATTCTCTGCGCGACCGCCGTAGGGCACGACACAGCGCCCGGACGGCTCTCGGCAGCCCGCGTGCACACCCGACCCCATGGGTGCTCGACAGACGCCAAACCGGCTGTCGTTGGCATGATACATGAAGTCGAACACGCTCACGTTTTCAGGGTTGTACAGAGGGTTGGAAAGAAGGCTTGCGGGGATCCAGATGATGGGGTTGTTGACGCCGCGCAACTGCTCACGAAGGTCCTTGCGGATGCAGAGGACCTGGTAGCCGCTGGCAATGTTTTTCTCCCTCCCATCGCGACTGCAGTAGTACGCCGTGAGGTGGGTATGGTCGCCTGACATGGCGCACTTGCCGAAGCAGCCTTGCGCATCGCGGTTAAGTAGAGAGGAGACGAGGGAAGAAGCGCTGACTTGGATCGAGAACAAGACAGAGCCGCCTTCACGGCCCACCTCAAGAGGAGTGAAATCGGCTGGAAAGGGCGGAGCGCAATATTTCAGCACCTGCGCGGGGTCCACAACGGCGCTAGAGCGACCGCTTGTGGCCACCCCTGCATCGGCGGGGGATGAAGTTGAGGGGCCACGCCTCACCTCCTCATCCTTTTCCGGACCCTGGTTGCCGGAGGAGGGACCGGCTGCAGCTTCTTGCGCTGCCTGCGGTGCGGTGGTTTCTTTTTCCTCGTTTTCTTCTGCCAAGCTCATCGCGACGGCCGCGGCCGTTTCAATGTTCCCCACCACATCGTCCAGTGCACTGACGACCGCCTCAAGCACCCCGCGGCTGGCGTCCTTGTCCTCCAGGACCCATTTGGTCTGTTGTGCGGCCTGGGCAGTGGCCGGCACGGTGCAGCGCCGGAAGCCGGCCACCTCAAGCACCTCGCAGACACCGTACTCCTCAAAGGGCAGCAATTTCTCTGTGTAGGCTTTGCTCGTGACACCCACCGCGCGATACTTGGGGTCCGTTGGCTTATCCAAAATGTTGGTCAGGATGGAGCGAAGGGTCTCCACGGCGGCCAGGGTGGCGCGCACGCCATCCGTGCTCCGGCCTTCATCCAGGCGCTCGTTGCTCTCGAGCATCGTACGGGCAAGGATAAGGTCATCCTCTTGGTCCTCGGAGAGCCCTGTCTTGCTGCTCAGTAAACCAGCGCCGACAGCGCCAGCCGAGCTGGGTGAGACTGCAGCCGGCGCGGAGGCTGCGGGGCCAGCACGTACGCTTCCTGGTGGTGCGCTTGTGGCTTGCTCCAGCGTAGGACGGATCATGCGACCAAGCGGGGTGTCCAGCAGCGTCGGAATCATCTCTCGCACGTCAGCCGGGATGTCTTGGTTCAGCAGGAATCGCGCGGCGGCCTGCGTAAAGTCGTTGCAGTTGTTCCGCAGGAGGTTGTAGTCATACGGTCCAAAGCCGTCGCGCTGACGTTGCAGAACCCACGCCATAAACTCTGACTCCGTCTTATTTGTTGTGCCTAGCTGCTCCGTGCGGTAAGGAGTGCCAAATCGGGTTTGGCCTGGCCGTGCCTCGCGCACAATGCCGACGCCGCCGTCAAAGAAGAATTCGCTGCCGTAGACGACGATGGACGTATGCCAGACACCTTCGATGGCGCGGCCAATCAGCATCGGCCCCATGCTCCGTGCCAACCCGCCGGTGAGGTCATAACGATACAGGGAAACCGTGGAGGGCATTTTGGCTCCTCTTTTTCAATGGGAATCGATACGAATCGTCTAAGCACCGACTTCAAGAATGTCAACAGCCCAGAAGTGGAGAATAATGCAAGTGAAACAATAAGGGGAAACAACAAAGCAAAAGAAAAAAGGCGCGGTGAAATACTTGGGATAGTCAATGTGAATTCCCTTCGCATGAAATGGAACTTTTCGTTGCGAAGAACAATGGATGCTCCTTTTTTGACGATGGTTGAACATGGGAATTGGAAAGAGGTGGGAAAAAGAGTTGTATTCTATGTATCTTTGTGTTGTGGCACCATTACAAGGGGTTCATGTGTGCGTCTCTCACCTCACGGGAAGCGGTTTGCTCTATCTCGAGGGTTCACGCCGTCTCTCTGTTCGTCTGGTAGCTCACTACTGTTGGCTGGTGTATCGTGTCCCCTACAAGAGAACATGGCTTTCCCCATACCTTTTTTTTTTCTCTGAGCAAGTCAGTCGACATAGGAAGTCATCTCTCCCATCTGTGTCTCACGTACGGCAACACAGGGAGCAGAAGGAATGCGTAAATGAAATACTCGAAACGCACAAAAAAGATTTCAAAGCAAAGGATGCACAACCTCAAAGTGCTGAAGGGAGACGAAAGGGGAGGGGATACAAAGGCCCTTCGGCATGCGGGAGCTCAGAGACCCATGGAGGCGAAGAAGTCTGCGTTCGCGTTATTGTTCCTTGAACTAGTGGTGTTACCGCTGCGGTCGCCCACAACTCCGCCGCTGTATGGTGGGTATGCCGGTGACAAGGAGGACGACGACGACGGGGGAGGCACTGGTGGCGCGGTGAAATGAATGGTGGCGTTTGCGGCCGATGGTGGTGGTGTCCACGCAGGGGCGGCGCCCGACCCGCCCGCCGGCATGGACGTGCTCGCTGGAAAAAAGTCCACTGACGAAGACGCCGGTGCCGACGCGCGCGAGCTTCCCCCTCCACCACCGATGCCTGTCGTTGCCGACGGATAGAGGCTCTGTGAGGTAGGTCCAGACGCGCGATTGGTGCGAGTCGGCGGCGCTAACGTAGTCGACGGGGCAATGCTACCACTAGGAGTGCTGTTGAACAACTCAAAGACAGCCGTCGTTGCGGGTGCCGGTGCTTTCCGCGCCTCTCCGGACGAGCGGTTGCCTAATGAGGCATGTGGCGCAGCGGAAGAGAAAGACGTCACACCGGCCACTCCTGCAGGTTTAAAGACATCTGTTGAGTCAGTTCGGAACGGTGCCATGTGCTTGTCGATGGCTTGTACGGCGAAGGAGCGAATCGTGGGCTGTGGGCTGAGGAGCAGGAGGGACAGCTGCGGGATAGACTTTGACGCGGCGTGCTCGCGCGAGAAGCCATCCTCCAGCTTTTGCAGTGTGGTTATCATGCTTCGAATCTGCATTTCGCGCGTCTCGCCGGACACGTCCCCATTGCCGCTAGCGGAGGTGCCGCTGTTGCTGTTGTTATGGTTGCTGCTGCTTCTGTTGCCCATTTGCCGGAGTGCTTGAATGAGGTGGGTCTCGGTGGCCTCCTTTGTCGTTGTGGACGCCACCACGAGGATCTTTTCCAAGCAAAGAAACGCGCTTGTGAAGAGGGTGGCATGCGTGGCCCCGATATCCGTCAGCTTGCCTGCCAGGGAGGCCGCCGCATCGTTCGTCGGCACCAAAGCCGCAACAGCGCTCTCGTTTCCAGAGTCGAAGAGCTTGCGCATGGCATTCAGTGCAAGCCCCAGAAGCGCCTCGTCGTCACCGCTGCCATCGGTGTAGAGACACTTCATGAGAAACGGCATCAGGGTTTGAGTCTTGTCCTCGCGCGTATTCATTTGCTGGCAGAGAATGTCAAACTTTTCCAGCATGAGCTGGGCGAGAAGGCCCACTTTTTCATACCACGGCGGCTTGGCCTTGATCATGGCGCTAATGAGAACACTAAAGTACTCCCGCAGTTCTTCATCAAAGGCCTTGGCGGGCAGCACGTAGCACGACTGCAGCATGATGGGAAGGACAAACCGCAGCATAGACTGCTGCTTGCTCTCTCGCTTCATGAGAGGCAGAATGTTCTCAATAATGACTGGCTCACAAAACTTACCATTCGCCGCCGTGCCGGTCGCTTGTCGGCCAAAGTTCATCGGGTCAAAGTCGTTCACGCCACCCGCGCTGCGTGAAGAAGGAGGCCCAATCGACATGTAAAGCGCCTTCAGTAGTGCGAAGCGCTCCGTCGAGTCGAGTGTGTCGTAGCGCTCGATCTGATCCAGCATCTGCATGTCCTCGGTGGCGAAGGGACCGGTTGCCATGACCGTGCTCATGGGCGGGCGCGGTCGGTGGGAGAGGGCACCTCGCGGGAAGTACTCCTCCACGCTTTTCCCCACAGCATCCCGCTGGCTCTGGTGGCGCTCGAGGCTCCCTGCACTGTTGAACAGCTTCTTTCCCCCATTGAGCACCTCCACCGTGGTCAGCAGGAACGAGTAGACGTCACTGTCTGGGAACCCGAGAGGTGCGGAGGTGTTGATGGTGTGCTGGTACGACCCCTGCGGCTGAGATGGCTGTGACCCAAACAAGTCGCCCCCACCACCCATCAAGTCAGCAAGGGATGGACCTTTGCTTTGTGGTGACGGCAGGGGCTGCGACGGGGCACCTCTGGCACCACCGCCGGATGCTGACTTGGTCAAAAAATCCACAAACTCTGCTGCAACGTAGTCTAGCAGTGGCGCGCCAACAGAGCGAAAGGAGTGCGACGGGGTGCACAGCACGCTCACCACACCCGCGTCGCTCTCCGCCAGCATCTCTGTCCGCCGCATCGCGTGAATGAAATCTCCGAACTTCCAGCGCCCATCCTGCGTGACAAAGAGCGACTGCGGAGAGAGATCCACCATCATCATGTCAGCGGTTTCATGCACAAAGCGCAGTGTCTCCGCGCACCGTCGGAGGCCCAAGACGCGAAGTTGGTGCGGGATCTCATTCAGTGGCAGGTGCGGCACCCACGCCTTGACACGCTCCGTCACGAACCAAAGTTTCTTGCCAGGGACCTCCACCACGCCACGCTCCACCCGCAGGATGCCCGGGTGTCGTAACTGAGACAGCAGCGTCACGTGGTGGCGCACACGGTCGAGGAAGAAGGTGGTGTCGACAGACGGGTCCTGTCGCGCCACCAAGTCCGCCGTTTTGATTTGGAAAATAGAAACCTCCTTGCCCGAGCTAATCTCGATTGCATTCTTCACCCGGAAGATCTCGTTTCGCCCGCAGAGAAACATGCTTTTGTCGTCTACCTTGTATTCGTAAATGGGGTCCTGTGTGACCGCAGAGGCCACCATGCTCTTGAACTGCGTGAACATGGTCCCAGGATGGCTAGCTGGCGCTTGTCAATGGGGAATAATCTGTGTTCTCCTTGTTTTTGAATCCCTCTAAGAGAAGGCAGCAGAGAAAAACGCAATCTGCGTGGTGGCCAGGCTCACAAACGTGCCACCCACCTGAATGTGCGAATGCGTTGCGGGCTGCTCCCCCTCTCCGTTGGTGGCCCGTTTTGAAAAACAATCCTTGATCTTGTATAGCGGATACGTATAAATGAAGGTAAGTGAGGAGTGCAGCAGGGGGGACGGAGTTGAACACTACGCAGCAAAGAATGACGTCACGCAGAGGTGCGAAGGGACTAAGCGGGTGCTTTCTGTCCAGCCCACGTTTCCCCGTGAACCAGCTGTTCCCTTCAAAGAGACGATTGACCTGCGCAAGTAGGTGCACCATTATTCCTTTTTTTTCTTCTACTGGTGCTGCATATCTATCAATAGCGCTGTTGTTGTTGTTTTTTGTTCGCGAGCCAATCCTCGCTAAAGCATCTCAGTGCAATGTGAAGTCGTATCAGAAGAGGGCGTCTCTTTTCCAAAAGGAAAAACAAAACGCGCTACGCAAGCCTGTCCATCGCGGCAAGGGCAGCACTCTTAACGCGCCGTGCTTTCATCTCAGCAGTGAGCGGATCGGCTGCAGCCAGGCACGACAAGGTGCGATCCAGAGAGTCGCGGAGCTCTGCCTCCATCCGCACAACGGCAGCGCTGAGAGCGCGCTTGTCATCACGCGCCAAGGATGATACAGTGTGGCCGCTCTTGCTGTGGACACTGGTGCCGTGGGCTTTTCCTGGCCCTGCGTCAGCGTCACGTGCCTGTGCGGACAAGCGAGCACGCTTGTGGTCCTTTTCGCTGGTTCCTTCCTGACCAGAAATCTCTCCGTACGACCGCTTTGTTCCACCACTGCCTTCTGACGCTGCTGCGAGCACGATTCCCTCCTTTGTCTCTGGACCTGGCGTGGCGGACGGGGACTGTTGCGGGTATGCCTGCTGCTGCAGCTGGCGGCGTTTGTTGCGACTGCTCGCGGCCTTCATGTTGCGTCCGCATACGGGGCAGTCCTGCTCCTTCACCATCATGGCCTGGCCGCTCTCCAGGCACGTCTTGCAGACAGGAAAGTGACAGCAAGGTGTGAGCAACTCGTGAAAGGGCGAGAGCTCGCACAGGACGCAGACATGGTCCGGCGCTGCGTCCTCCAAGGAGGTCAAGGAGGAGGATTGACCCTCACGGATGGGGAAAAACTTGCTGGCGAGCGCCATGGCACGCTGAAGGGCCAATGCGTCCACCGACGATGCGGCCGCTGCGACGCCAGATGCGCTGCCCTTGGCACCTCCCTTTCCCTTGTGCCCTTGAAGCTGTCCGCGCAGAGGCAGCGCATTGCCAGCGACATCGTCGGCCAAGTCGCTCGCCGCCACCACAAGAGAGGCCGTGGTGGCGGCCATGTGCGGATCGTTCACGAGGAACTGGAGCTCTTCCTCGGCGTCCTTGAGGCGGTGCTGCGCCTGCGCGCGGCGCTCGTCCTCGGCGGCCTCGGCGTCGTCAGTGAGGGAACGCTTCGAAACGGTAATGTCAATGCTGTCGTAGTTGTGAAGAAGGTCATCTGGGTAGAGCACCTTGGACGTGGTGGTACCGCCACCTTGCTCACCGCCTACGTTGCTATTATTATTTGGAATGACCAGCGTAATAACGGTCTTGAACGCGCTCAGGTTGATTTGATGCTCACGCACCACCTCGTCTAACAACTGGCGCACAGGCAGGGATTCGCCCGAGAAGCCCGTGTTGTGGTACTTACCAGAGGCGGCGGGGTGGTGCCCCAGAATGCGGTACCGAATGACGTGCTCCATGGCACGGTCTCGGCTGGATAGAAAAGAGCTTTTTGTGGAGGTACCGGCCGCGCGGGAAAGGATAGCAGAACCGTGTCGCACAGCAGCGAGAGGGAATCCAATTCCTTTCTGTGTGCCCTTTATTGTCTATATAATCTTTTTTTGTGTGTATGTGGAGATGCTAGCAGACACAGGGAGAGAGAAAGAAAAAAATCAGGAGAAAATGAAAGAATTCATCGATGCCACGAAGGACATTCATGAAGTCTGATGGTGTGTACACAAACACACGAACATTAATTATTTTCTGCTGTAGAGACGCGAAGGACGAGGAGGAGGTTCAATGTGTAGAGCGTCAGAGAACTGTTCTCTTCTAGTGGGTTCCTCCGCTTCACTCTCTTTCGGTTACTTCATGTTTGTGCTGGTGATGTCTAGGTCGTCAAATAGCCTTGACGGGAATTGTGTGTAGAAGGAGGAAACTATATCTGCGTCATGAAATGTACATTGAGAATTCGATACATACACACGCACACAAACGCACACATCGAATGCACTATGTGTCACGCACCTGCACGCGATGCCCGCAGGAAGGCTTCGCACGAGAAAAGAAGAAGAAATCGCGGCAACATGTTTACATTAAAAATGACATAATACAACATCAACAAGGTCGACTGCTAAAGGAAGTGTGTGAGCGTGTGTTTGTGTGTGGCAACGCTTGCTCATCGATGCGTTAGCGAGATCGAAATACACGTGGCAAGACAAGCGAGAACCTGAAAACGCGTTTGCTGTTGCGACCTTGTTAGTAGTCCACCGTCTTTACCTTCCACTGGGTCATTGGATCGCTCGTGACGGCAGCGAGAATGCCGCCGCCCGCGACGGACGCGCCGCTCTGAGGATTTTCACGTCCCCCGTTGCCGCCCGCCGCGTTGGCGGCGACATAGACAGTGCTGCCGTCCTTATCGACGTAATAACGCTTCTCTTCGGCAAAGGCGCGGTGCTTGGCCTTGAGCTCCTCAATGGCCACGTCCGCGGGGACATCGCTCGTGTAGCCCAGACTCGCCAGATGGTTGACGCCGTCGAACTGGCTCTTGGGTTTCGTGACGCGTGGCTTCCCTGCGCGGGTCTGTGCGTCGACAATGACACTGGGACGCTGAAACGCCTCGGGTGCACGGCTGCTGCCCTGCGCCGCTTCCGCACCGCCGGCCCGCTGTGCCTGCAACGTCTGCATCTCCTTGCGCGCCTTGAGGCTTGTCCAGTCCACAGAGCGGTGAAAGTGGGTGTTGTCGACACCGTAGTACGACGATTCAGGGGCTGTGAAGTCCTTGTGCATGACGCTCTTCTTCTCAAAGACGGTCTGGCAGCCCGCGAAGACATCACGGAAGTTGTCCCGGCGGCGGCGATTGGCGCTGTGCAGGATCCAAGAGCGAGCCTTCTGCTTGCCAAGCGGCGTCAGTGTTTTCGCAAAGTACTTGATCATGAGATCGGCCTCCTCGGTTTGAACAAGCGCGGTGAGCGGCGAGGTGCTGGCGGGCTCCGGTGCATTTGGGTCCGCTTGGTAAATCTCAGCGCAGATGTCCCGGAAGAGGTCACGCTGAACGCCCGTGGCGCCGAGGTTGTACCAGTCCTCCACGTGCTTGTGGGCTTCCGTGAGGAAGAGCTCCTTGTACGGCTCGTTCATAAGGTGCCACCGCGTTGATGGGGCATCTGGCTTCGGCTGAACAAACTTCCGACGTGTGTTCATGTTGCCAAAGATACAGTTCTTTTCCTTTTTTTTATCTCCCAGCCTGAAGAATAAAACTAATGTAGTACTTCGCGGAAGTGTTGTGGTTAGGAAACTGCGTGGGGAGGAATGGGAGAGAAGAAAGCAAGCAGCCCGATGCACCGCAAATTGAACTAGTTCAGGAAAGGAGCAACCATTCGAGGAAAAGATGAAGAGAGAAGAGTGGGAATGTTACAAGAAAGTGCACGTTGCTCTGACCTGGTAGGTATATACCAGAGAGCCCGGGGAGGATGGAGCAACGCATGAAACTCCTTTGTTTTTTCAATCCCAACATGTGTGCATTGGCAACTCTGTCGCCTGTGCTAACTGCTCATGAGAGCATCTGTTGCACCACCACGTTGGGATGCTGCGCGGCGATACATGTGGCTGAGGCTGCTGTCTTTGGGTCCAGGTGCGCACCTTGGCATGTGCTTATTGTTGATGTTGTTGTTCTCTTTGTGAGAGGGGGTCTACTTGTCGAGGAGTGCGTAGGCATGCTGTTGTGCTCTCATACGCGTTGAAACAGAGAAAAAAAAAAAGATACTCTAGAAAGAACATCACATGAAGTGCGTCGCAGTTCCCTTGCGAATGGGTCAAGGCCGCCTTTCTCTATGGAAAGGGCGCGACGTGAATGATGCGAGGCGTCAACGTCCCCTCCACGCACGGTTTTTCATTAGTGTGATTGGTGATTTGCCTCTTCTTCTCCCCCGTCTGTTTGCTTGCTTGACTGTGAATGAAGGCAGAGAGGACTCTAAACACAGAAACGTAGAGCAGAGCCATGCGAAAGGCCTCTGCAAATGTGCGGCCACACGCGTCTATCGTTTCTTTTTGTCCTTTTTCTTTGCATCTTGGCGGGCAGCCATCTCGGCCTCGAGCTGCTCCTGCGCCACTCGTGTCAGCTCGACCATGCGAGCCTCACTCGCAGAGCCATCGTCGCGAAGAGAACCCGCCGTAGCTGGGGTGTTCCCAGACGGTCGCCCACTACCACTCTCACCGCCACCACGAGCCCGTGCGCCAACACCAGCTACGCTCCCTGCGCTGGCCGTCATGTCCATGCTCGCCGCGTCTGCCATGTTCAGTCCATGCCCCACATTGACGCCTGGGTCGATGCCAATTTGGACGACAGAGGAGCTGTTCACGCTAACGAGCCCCATGAATGTCTTGGTCCAGATATCGTAGACCTTGGCGTCGCAGGTGAGTAAGTCTATGCTTCGCGCGGCGCGGCTGTCACGGTCGTAGAACCACAGACTGAAGCAGCCGTCCACGGGTAGGCGAGCGCGGTGGCCACGGCCTTCACGACAACCGAGAATGGTGTTCGGCGATTCCAAAAAAGGCCGAAAGCATGGCGCGCGCGGTGTCGTCGTCACGCCCACGAGGTAGTCCAGTGGAATGGCATCCACAATGGCCACCGCGCCTTGGTGCATGCTAATGACAAGCTGAGGAATGGGTTCTGACTTGGTCGCCATGCGGTGTAGCGGCAGCATGCGGATGCGGAAGAAACGCTCCTTGGGCCACTTATCCGCGGCATAGTAAACAAAGTACGAGCCCTCGCGGCACACATCCAGGTAGTGCAGGAACAATTCGGCCATGTGGTAATCAATGAGCTCGCGATAGCGTGGGAGGTAAATCCCTCGGTGCTGCAGCAATAAAAGCACAATCGCGTGACTGGGGTGACGGTTCCACTGGAAGGTTGGCTGCTGGGCGCGGCGAAGAAGCTCGTCGGGCACGACCGGCGTCGCGTCAAGGTCAATGTCGTTGGTGCTCATGGAGGCGACCGTTGCGCGGTCATCATCGCCGTTGCCGCCCCGTGCACCGCGACCCAGGCCGAATGCACTGCCGCCACTGGGGTGAAAGTTGCGCAAGTCGGTAAAGGCCTTTGGTTTCCTGTTTCCACTAGCCTTTTCTCTTCTTTTACGCCCATCGGAGGACGACGAGGACAAAGGTGATGAAGACGAAGAGCCACTGTCGTCGCTGCGATCGCGATAGTCCCCGTCCGAAGACGACGACGAAGTGTAATCCTCCTCGTCATCGGAGCTCGTCTCTGTTGTGGCAGAAGAGGCTGACACAGCCTCCCTACCACCGCTGCTGGAACGGAACATGGGTGCCTCCTTGGCGTACCGCGACTCGTACCTACCAGGGGTGTTCACCATCCCATCCCGCAGTTCGTCCCGGAACCGCCATCCATCGGGATTGACAGGGTGGCGCCCATTAGGGTCTGTGTACGTGCGGTTCGGGCCGACATGGGTGGTAGTCCAGCGGTTTCCTCGCATATCGTTGGTCTGCGTGGCTGAAGCAGCAGCGCCAGAGTAGACGTTGGGGTCCCCACCACCCCTGTGGCTGCTGTGGTACAGACTGGCGGTCGCATTGCTGGTGCCTCCTTCGCGCCGCCAATCACGCCCGGTGCCTCCAAACTGAGGTGCCCGCTCAGAGTTGCTGGTGCTACGCCAGCGGGGGATGGTCATTCGGCGAGTGGCCTCTTCATCTTGATCGTTGCCGCCATCAAAGGCTCGTGGTGGCTGACGAAGGGTGCGGCGCCAGTCAGCATTCGCGTCGCGAGCCCCTGCTAAGCCAGAGGGAAGACCAGCGCGCGCACGCCAGTCACTGCCTGCACTAGCATCCCCGTTTCCATAGCCAACCGCCGTGCGGTCGTTCAAGCGCGGTGCTGGAGAGCTGCTATGCTCCCCTCGAGAGGTGTGGCCTACTCTATCCGGACCGCTGCCGTCCAGCGAGGTGTAGTTGCGACTGCCGCCTTGGTTGACAGACCCAAGACTCGTGCTACCGCCTTCCCCAAGACCAGACAACGTGCTGCCATTGTTGCGGGAGAGCCACGCAGCAGACGGATAACTGTCGCCGCTGCGTGCACGGTCACCAGTGGCCTCGCCACCCAAGGCCGCACGACCACCACCACCGTGAATGGAAGAGAGCGAGGAGAGGTAATGACTGGGCTCGTTGTGCGGTGCGCCCGCGTAATCGTCGCGGCCCACACGCGTGGTGTTGTTGCTATTGTAGCTCAGCCTGGGGACAAGGGAGCCGCGCCCAGCGGCATTTGCGATGGTAGAGGATTCCATGAAGAAAGAGGCAGAACCTCGCCAGCAAAGGGAAGAAAGGAATGAGAAAATCAATGAGGGAAAAAAAATAAGTAGCAGTGATAGTCTTCTATGGGTGGGAAAGCTGGAAAGCCCTTGTGTTTGTTTCTTTCAAATATGATGATGCGAGGGGATGCCGGATGCTGTCTAAGTACCCTCTACGGTATCGGAAAAGCGGGTATACTGTTCTGTGGCTTGATGGTAACGGAGCGGAGCAGTGGCGCGAGGAAAAATGAGATGTCATCCTGAAAAGTGCGTTGCCTATCGCATTTCTTATATCTCGTCCTTTTTTTGCTGTTGATGCATTTCCGTTAACAGGGAAAGACATTCACATGACGATGAGAGGAGCCGTACTTGCGGGTCGCGTCAGTGAATAAACCCCTCACGTTCACCGCAGGATAGCCACCAGTCGACTTTTCGCAAATGGGGATGCCCTGCTGGAAAAGAAAAGAAAAAAAGCAAATCTTTTCTTCAGCAGCCATGGGGATTGCTGACCACAGTTCAGAATAGCTCTTTCATAGGATGCGTCTGACACCCTCTTCTCGGTTTGTTTGCGTTTTGAGCGAATCGAGCAAAGGCACACGGCACGAACGGACAACCGTTGTAAAGGGGGAGAGGAGGAAGTGGGGGGAAATAGGAAAAAGAGAAGGAAGAGACGCCTCAATTGTGCGAGAGTTCCCATCTAATGTCACATCGGATTGTACATGAGCAACGGTGGTGAGAGGACAACAAAAGAAAAGAGGAAAACATGAAACACTCAAGAGCGAGCCAGTATGAACGTCTCCAAGTCACGCGAAGAAGAAGAAGAAGAAAGGGAGCCCAACCACATGAGAACGCTTTGGTGTGCTCGTCCTCAAAGAAATGATTTACATGGTAAGAATGTCCAGAAGGGAAAACAGCTTAGAAAAAATGCATGCCACAACATTGCAGGGAAACCAGCCACCGCGCCACTGTAATTTTGAAGCAGAAGGGAAGAGGAGAAGGTGAACTCACAGCTCAACACGTCTCATACTCCCAAGTACGCAGAAAAGCCTCAGTTGGCTTCGCACGTTACGATGGCAATGCATCTTGACGGTGCAAAACGTCTTGTGCCACGTCTTGTGCAGCCCCACCTGGTGCCGTCTTCAGAGTCTTGCGCTCCTGCAGCTGGATACTGTCTACAATCGCGGGAATGACAAACCCATCCAACATGTCGCACACGAGATTCTCCTTTTCCGTTTCCTGGTCGTCGGCGGGGTCGCGCGGGGCGGGTAGCGCCCCTTGCCGCGCACGCTCGCCCTCCACTGCCACCGCCAGCGCCGTCTGCCGCACTGCCTGTGCGCGCGCCGCCTCGAGGAAGGCGGTGGTGTTCTGTCGGGTAGCCCGGACAAGGGCGGCGAACTGCAGCGCCTCGCGGTCCCGCTGCACGCGCTCTGCCTCACGTCTGGCGAGTTCGGTCGCCTCACGGGCCTTGCGGACGGACTCTGCCTCTGCACGGAGGGCCTCGAGACTCTGGATGTCGCGCTGCCGGTCGAGCTCCTGGTAAAGGTAGCCTAGGGTATCACCGATGATGTCGCCAACCGCAGCGGAAACCACGTGGTCGACCATGTCGCGCTGCTGGCGAGCTAGCGCCTCCAGCTCCTTGACGTCGGCAACCGCCTGCTCCGCCTCCTTGGCGTCAGAGGCAGCCTGCAACTCCTGGATAAGCCCGCGGCACCGCCCCTTGCCCTCGAAGAAGTCATTCTGCACCGCGCGGCCCCGGAGCAGCCGCTGCAGCAGGATGCAGGCCTCCTCCGACTCCTCCTCCGCGTCTCCGTCGAGCTCCAGCTCGGGCGTTGCAGGACGTTGCACCTTGGGTGGCGCGCGGTACAAATCCAGCACGCTGCGAGGCTTGGCCGCCTGCGCTTCCTCTTCCTCCACCATCTGCGTGAGCGCTGTGCCCTCGCCAGCTTCGGCGTGCCCAGACGCCGTACCGTGGACCGTAGTGTTGGTTGCGCTGCCACCACCAGAGGATGTCGTCATCTTCGCCTTTTCGATCTGGAGGTGTGCGCGCTCCAAGGACTGCACGACGCGCTCCGCTTCGTGCCGCTGGTAGAGTGTCGGCAGCCGTGCAATGGCCTCCTGCTCTGGCACAACAAAAGTGCTGGGTGACACGTACTCGATACGCCCACCGCGGCGTCGGTCCACCTCCTCCACACCCTCAGGAACCGTCAGCAGCAGCGGTCGGACATCGTACGTCATGGCCTTGGTTGCATTGGTCGCCGCCACTCCATTCACATTTGTGCCGGACTCTCGGGCAGGGGCAGTGGACGCACCGCCAAGCCTCTGCGCACCTGCGGTGGTGGCCATTTCTGGAGGTGCGGCACGCGCGCCATACGCGACATATGAAGCGATCAAGTCCGGCTTCGCACCGCGTGCCATGCGCACGCCCTGGACGCTGCGGTCGCTCCCACCAGTCTCCACCGCGCTGTCCCCAGACCCCGCAGGGTCCTCCAGACCTCCTGCCTTGTTGCGCGCCATCTTACGGTCCATCGCCCGTCGCCGCTCCGCCATGCTCTTGGCCTGCAGGCCGCCCAGCTTCCCAGAAAGCGTCGCCATGTACTGGGACTTGATGCTTGCAAGCCGGTCCTGGTTGGCGGCCTCCCGCGCAGCTTCCCGCTCACGCAGCGCATCCTTGATGCGGTCCAGCCGGCGGCTCTGCAGGTGCTCCACGTGCGCCTCACGGTCCTGCCACTCCTCCTCCTCGAGCGCGTGCAGCTGGCGGAAGCGCTCCTCGATGCTGGCCTCGTCGCTGCCGGTGGGCAGCGCAGCCTCCACCTCGCGGCGGCGGCGCAAGCGCTGGATGAGTTCCACCTCCTCCTTGCCCGCTGGGAGTCCCCCGTTTTGGTATGTGAGGCCCTGCAGCTTCAAGATCTCCGGCTCCGGGGCCCCATCGGGAATGAAGTAATCCGGAGAGTAGGGGTCTGTCTGGGCCTCGTTCTCTCGGTACACCGTCTGTACGCCGCATTCTCGCTTGCGCGCCGCGCCTTCGTTTCCTGCTGCATCAACCTCGAACCCAGAAGCCGCGGTGGTGGTGGGCATGGTGGAAGCAAAGTTTGTGCCATTGGCGAGCGTCGGCAGGTGATGCACGCGGGCACGCTTGCCTCGGCTACCAGCCGCACCTACGCCTCGGCGACTACGTGGCGATTCAACGGAAGCAGGCCGGCGCGGGCGGACGTGCGCGTTCGCGCCTGTGCGATTCGGGTTGAAGGCCACGTTGCCGCGCGTGCTTTGACTATCGGCGAACGGAAGTGCCGGTGCCGCCGGGGTGGACGCCGCGTAGCGAATCTGCGCCGAGTTCCACGTGCTCGCCTGTGCTCGTCTGCTGCCGTCGCCCGGTAAAGGGACGCCGCTCTCTGCTGCGCCGCCGCCCGCGTGCAGCTCACCGCCCGAGGGTTCCACAGGGCGTCGAAAGAACTTGAAGCGGTCGCGGCCCGCGAGCTCGGTGGAGTACTTGGCGCCACCACCGCGGACTTCTTGCTGCTGTCTATACATATTTGCTAGCGAGCGGCTTCACCAACGTAGATGGGGATGCACTTGGACGTGAAACACCGGAGAAGGAATGCCTTGAGGCGTTGCAGTGTTCTCAAAGGAAAGACTCCTGTTGTTGCCTTTTTCCGCTGCCAGTCGCACTCAAGAATCTCTTTCCAGATGCTTTAGAACAAAACAAAAAAAAAAACAGTTCAAGAAACAGAAGACAGGTCTAAGTGACGCGTTAACGTCACGCACAAAACACAAAGGTATGATGTGAAAGGGGTGCTCCCTGTCCAGATGCAGACAAAATATAGATGTGGACAAGAGCAAACCGAATCTGAAATCACGACAAGCCCTTTCTTTCTAAGGCTTTATGGAGGGGAAAACGGAGAAGAAGGACACTGTTGTTGTTGTTGTTTTTTTTTGTGTGTGTGTGCTTGTTTTACAAAGGGGAGTTGCTTTTCCGCTTGAAGCGACGCGAATGCAGCCGTGCGATCCGCAATCTGGTAATGTGTTCTCGCATGTCGCGTGAAGTGCTCGTCGACGATCTTCCCCAGCTGCAGAACGTTTGGAACGTAACACATGCATACATCTGTGCCGTCCTCTTTCTTTCTCAGCCCCGCTCCTCTTTCCTCCTTCGTTCTGTAGACAAGAGAGAGGATTTCATTTTGATCCTTTGCGTCGTCGCGGCTTCGCATACCTTGACGTCGGTTTGAACAAATTACGGGTGTTGTGTGACGATCATGGGAAGACAGGGATACAGACGTTCATACTGGATGAGAGAGACAAAAAGCAAGAGGAAGCGAAGGCTGTCTGAGAAGGAAAAAAAAAAGACTCACGTTTCTCGCACTCATTTCAGCAAGCGTCGGGTTGGTACAAACAAATAAAATCGCGTCACAGTGTACTTAGGACTCCGCAGCGTTCCAGCGGAAGATGGACTTCTTCACGCGCTGGTTCACCCCCGTGAGCAGCGGCCGGCACTGGTAGAAGAGCATCATCACAAAGGGCAGCCGCAGAATCTCCAAAATCTCGTTGATCACAAAAGCAAAGCCAACGTTGATGTACGAGTCCCACGCCTCAATGCGCTTGTAGAACTTGTCCTTGTCAATAAACGTTCCAAAGAAGATGAGCAAGAAGTCAAAGGCGGCCTCCTTCTTGATAAGGCCTGAGGCAAAACCAAGATACAGCAAGACAAAGGTGCTAATATACACGGATAGATACAAGAGAAAGAAGGCTTTGCCTTGCCGCTTGAAGAAATTGAAGCCTTTTTTCCACCGACTGCTGGAGTCATCGCGAATGCGGTCCATCTCCAGCTGAAACTTGGCCTCACCTTCCTCCGCTAGTTCATGCACGCGCTCGCGTCGGGCCAAGGAGCTCTCCTTGATTTTCTCGCGGCCAATGTGGGTGACTGACGCGTTGCCCTTGAGCTTCTTGTCTGCCTCCTGCATGTAATCCTTGGTGCTCTTGGTCACCCACTTGGTCGCCTGTGCCTTGTTCTTCTTATTGATGCCCCCAATCGTCTGACTCGTTTGCTCGAACTGAACCGCGCGCACGGCGTTGTACACGGCGCTGGTGAAGGCGCCTTGACTGGCACTACCGCTGCCCCCGTGGCCGCTCGTCCCTTGCACATGCGTCGCCGCGCTTAGCGGAAAGGCAGGGAGGTTGGGGCTGCGTCGCCCACGCAACGCAGCCGTGGCGCCGATACCGGCGCCAAAATTTTGTGCGTTTAACCGGATGATGCGAGAGAGCATGCGGTGATGCTTGCCCTGCGCGCGCGGAGGCAACGTGAAGGATGAGACGGGACGCAACCGCTCAGTGGAAAAAAAAGGGAGAGAGGGCGAGAGCTCCTATCCCAACAATAAGTAGAAAGCGAAGATTAAATGCCTGTCGCCACGTATGCAGAAGGGGAATCTAGCAAACAAAGGGACGGCGGGAGGGAGAGAGAAAGAGAGGCAGAGAAAAGAGAACGGAGGAAGTGGATCCATTAGGTGGTTGCTGGTCCCACCGCATAAACCCTTCGAATCCCTTTCAGCAGAGCGTAGTGAGTTGAAGGTAGATGCAGACCCATCCCTTTTAGGTTTCCCCATCTTGTTAGCCTTGTGCCTTGCTCGCGCGACCTCTTTTTCTTTTTTTTGTGAGTGTGTGAGTGTGTGAGTGAGTGAATGTGTGAGAAAATGTGAAAAGTGCACTTGGTGCACAAGAGAATTCCCGTATAGGAAAAATATTTTGAACATAAGGTCGAGAAAGCCCTCGTCACGCTACGAGTGACTATACAGGTTGCCTTCTCCTTCTTCATCTACACGTCACCAAGCCTGCGTCAACGAGAAGACGTTTTCAGCTCCTCCCCCATGGACTCCATCTCCGCCGATGCCGCTGCGTCAAAGTTGGTTCGTCTGCTGCCGCCTGCATTTCTGTTGGTGCTCGCACGACCCGCACCTGCAGCGCTCTCCTCCATCGACCACCGCGATGAAATCGAGTTCATGGCAGCACTCAGCTCCTCCGCGCTCGCGCCAAAGAAGCTCATGTCTCGCTGGGTAGCCTTCTCCTTTTCTAGAGACGTGCTGCCAGTGGGCTGGCCTGTTGACGAGGCAGCCACGGAAGAAGAGGCAGCACCGCGTGTCGACAGCGCGGCAGCCTCTTCCTCTTCCTCGAGGAGTGCCATGTCCTCCAACGCCTCTTCCAGCGCTGCCCTCGCCGCTTCTCCCTCAAAGGGGGCGGAGGGCTTTGTGTTAGCGCCGCCGTCCCGCGTGTGCACCTGCGCCGGGCGGCCTTCCTGCGAAAGGATGGGCAATTCCCCACCAATGGACTCGGAGATGGAAAAGAACAAGTCGTCCTCCTCCGTCCCCTCCTCCGCCTCGTCCTCGGCTTCGCCATCAGTGTCAGCACGCGACGGCTGAGGGTCGGGCCCGCGGCTGTCAACACTACCGAGGGCAGTGGCCGACTCCAATAGAATGCTTTCCCCGTCCGCCTCTGCACGCGCCACGTCCTCGTTGGGGCTACCATAGAAGGCCGTTTCACGGTCAATGGACTCCGGAGGTGGCAACGACGCAGTGGCCTCCTCCTCAACGGGGCCCACGCTGGGTTCGTGCTCTTCATCGTCGAAGAGTTCTTCCACAGAGGCAATTCCGCTGGAAGATTTCTTCGGAGACGGAGCCGCCACCGGAACGGTACCTGTTGTGCCTCCACGGGGAGCCTTTGCTTGGCTCGCATCACCTCGAAGGCCAGCGAGAAACGCATCCGCACTCTTCTTGGATAGTCGCTGGGAGCCACTAACAAGGGCGCCAGATGCAGACACGAGAAGTGGTGTGCGCGTGCGCGATACGCAACGCCGTGTCCAAACCGCCGCGGCCAGGTTCTGTAATGGCTTCGACCACAGTGCCGGGGGGCTGCTGCACGAGAGGGTGAGCTTTCGCATGATGGAAAAGTCTTATTACCGCTGTTAGGCGGGATGGGGAAGGAAAGTGAAAATACTGAAGCAGCTGAGAGGGGGCTGGCGGAATCGCTAACGGTGCGCTGTGACGAATGCTGAAGGAAAACACAGAGGTCGACAGAACAACCTTGCTTTGGTACGAGTAAAGGAAAAGGGAGAAGAAGGTATTATCGTGTGACTGACGGACTCAGGTTATGGAGAAGATTTTCTTCGTCAAGGTCATGAGGGTGCAGCCTTTGGGCTGCGTGCCACAAGGGGGGAGAATAAAGCTTCGGGACCCCTGCAACCCATGTGTTCACGACCCCTATTCCCCACGGAGTGCTGAATGAAAAATGGGATATAACCTTGGTAATTTCTTTTCGGGGCTTTCCGCTCTCCGTCAAACGAAAGACAGTGGGAATAGGAAGGCGGATACGAGCAGACGGGTTATCCTCATGAAGATTCACGGCGTGGTTTGCCGATCACAGATCCACTGCAACCCCTCATGAAACACAGTGTAGAGTGCGGCCCGCACATCCCGTTCGCTCCCACTGGGTGGCACATAGTTGGCCGGCGTGGGTGGTTCCAGGGCAAGAAACTCCGTGCCACTCACCGATGCATCCACGATGGTATTGCCTTCTCCGTATGTCTCTGCGGTACCTCGTGACGCTGCTGACGGCGCAGGGAACGCGCCAACCGAAGATGGTTGTCGCTGTTGCTGTGAGCGGTAAGCGGTGATGGCGCGGGCACTTGACGTCGGCGAAGTCAGCGACCCCGCAGACAACACCCGGCCATGTGCCAGCCTGCCTGTAGGGAGCTCGATTTCGTCGAGCGTGACAGTGGATTGGCGGGAAGGCGTGCTTGGGAGGCGCATGTAGACACTGCTGCTGTTGACAGGATCCTCTCCGGCAGGCGTGCCCGTCGAGCGTGCTGACAGAGGGGCTGGCACAACCGACGCGGAGGCCCTCGGGGACGAATACCCATCCTCCACGTAGGAATACACCGTCGGTGCGGCGGATGGGGGACCCTCCCCGGCTGTGCTTTCAAAGAAATCCTCGGCAAGCGCCGTGCTAGCCTCGTAGAGGTGCTGGTAGGAAGGACTGCGGCTGTCTGAGCTGTCCTGCTGGCTTGTGCGCTCAGACGGGGAGGCCTGATGCAGCACCATGGGCAGGGGCGCTGTGCGAGACACAGGCGAGGACGCGGCATCGCCGTGTGATGTCTGTGACGTGGTAAGCCGTGTCCCCGTCCGTTTCGAAGCACCGATGCCGAGTGTTGAAGGCGGAGGCGCACCGGTTGCGCGTGACGTAGAAAGATTTGAGGCCCGTTGTAGGAAAGAGAGCTGCGCGGCACGCTTCTGCCCGTTGTCCGCCGCGGCAACACTGGTGCTCTGGCTGTGGTCACGCGCGGCAGGGCTCCCTGTCTCTCGCAGAAAACGCTCCGCCCACCGAGCAAACACCTTCGGTGGGGGACACTCGCCGGTGATGAGGTAGCGACAGTCCTCTTCTTCGTCCTGCAGAGCCGTGGTCCTTGCCGCGTCCTGCGGATCCGTTTTCAAGATGGGGCTCTGAGCCTTCTCCGCCTCACGTAGCGCATCACCGCTGTCGCCCTCGTTGATGGCGTCGAGCCTCAGAGCAGCGTCCCGCGTTCGGCGTGACACAGACGTGTCGGACCGCTGCGAACGTTCCCCTGCCACCGTCGATTCGCCGCTGCACATACCGTCAAGCGGAGGTCTTCGCCCAGGTTCTGCCACTGCGACTGGATTCCTCTCAAACGAAGGCGGGTCCTCGTCTGGTCTCAACCCAGAAACATGTTCCATCGGCCCGTTGTGCGCGTTCCCTTGTTGACGCAAAGAAGCAGCGTCACGTGAGGTCGGTAGAGCGGGGGAGCGCGGTGTTTGGGTCTCGTCCTGGCGTGGCAGCTCAGACGCTTCAGAGGTGTCGGGTGTGGCCACCTTCAGAGACTCCTCTGTCGCTGCTGACGCTGCTGTCAATGGTGGTGGTGGTGGTGGTGTCTGAGGGAACGGGGTATCACGGGCGACAAGCGACGCAGATTCCCCTTCCCCATCTCCTTTCAGGGACGTCTTATCGTGAAACGAATCTCTTGGGGCATGCTCCGACAACCCGCTGTGAGGCTGCCTCATTGGATACTGGCTCGCGGTAGCATCTGGTGCGTCTGCGCGTCGCGCGCTTGCCATGCTGCTCTCCCTGCACTGATGGCCCGCCTCTTTGGGGGGAGTGACGTCAGCCAAAAACACGCGTGCATGCGCACCTGGCACGGCCACAGCAGCTGATTCCTTTTTCATGTTCTGAGTGCCCTGGGGTCGTAACACTGTTCGTGAAGACGGAGATGACGACAGCAACCGATGACTCTGACCTCCGGCGTCTGTCGCTAACGACGGGGCATCACGCAGGAAGAGGTTCAGGCGGTCCGTCGCCTCCGTCTCCATGCTCGCCTCGCGCATCTTTTCTTCGCGCTGCTGCAGCAGCCCGCCCTGGCACAGCATCAGAGCGCTGATGCCATCTCGACGACTCGCTTGCTGAGCGGATGAGTACTCCCTGTGTGCAATCGCGGTACCATGCGAACGGTCTGTCAGCCGCTTCATGTACGGGCTGTCCCCGTAAGAATAGGACAGCACCCGTACTGATGTCCCTGACGGCGACACCACTCGTCCGACCACTGTTGCTTCGGAACTCCGCTTATCGTCATCGCGCTGGTCTGCTGCTGGCTGAGGTTCTCTGGCTGGGGCCCTGCCTTGACCACACCCGCTCGTTGCTCCAACGGTGTGGTGCCTAACAGAAGAATGTGTTCCAAGCGGTGCGGGGGTGCGCTGCCTCGCAGGGAGCGCATGGGAAACAGGGGACGGCTTCGCAGAGACAGTGAGTCCGTCAGGTCGTTCGCCAAGCCATAAGCGTCGCGAAAGGCCCTGCCCCGCGAACGCGAGTGGCGGAGCAGCGGTAGTAGAGGGTGACCTTTCTGCGACAGCAGGAGGTGGGGGGAGCACGGGAGAGAAGGACAAGGAACGCGCGGGATAGAAGGCGCGTGGGGTCGCTGACGTCCGAGGGGAGGCACTCTCGACATGCTTCGGTGTCTGTCCTTGCGGGCCCTCTGGTCGAGGACTTCGCTGCTGCTGTGACGAGGGTGACGCCCCCGCCGACACAGGCGAGTGGAACGACAGCTCGCCTCCGTGCCCTTCACTGATAACCTGGTAATGTAGGGATGTTTCCTCACCACCGCTGCGGCTGAGGGTTTCTTGCTGCCGAGAAGGCGACGCACAATATGCGAGGGAGTCTGATGCGCGAGCAGTCCGTGTTTCTCGCACAATTGTCGGCATGCGCGGAGGCGTGGAGAAGACAGCGGATGCGCCATACGGAGCGCCTGCCGGCATCAACAGATCCGCTGGTGCCCCCTTGGTGCTGTGGCTTGCGATACTCACGTCGGGATCGCGATGATGACGGCTGCGTAAGGCGGGGCTTCCCTTGTCTGCGCTGCTTCCCGAGTGGTAGAGCTTGCTTGGCGGCGAGGTAGTCATTGCGTAAATGGGACTTAGTCCCATGGAACCCGCACGGTATTCGCTTCCGCGTGTCGGAGGGGACGCGTCACCCATGACTGAAGAGAGAGAAAGTAGCGTCGTTTGTACAGAGCAAGGGTAAGGAGAGCGCCTCTTGCGGGGTAAAGTCCTTGACAGATTCAGGTACCCACAGAAGGGGCACAAAAGAAACACAAAAGTGAGATGGTGATAACAAGAGAAAATACAATGTGCTGTACACGGAAAGCTGTTTATGCAAACACACGAAAGTCCTGTTATGCGTGCTTCTATGTGGAGCAAATCAGTCTATGACGGGGGGAACAACACAACGTGCTCTTTTTACGTAAATACAGTCAAGAAATACCTCACGCAGATCTTGGCGCAAGTGGCCACCTCCTCTTTCTTTCTCTCTTTCTGATCCGTAACGCGACCGATCAGCGCAAGAAAAAAGAGAAGGAGGAAACAAGATTCTGTGGTATCGCACCTTAACAACACGCTATCAGCTACGCCACAAAAGTTATTCCAGCAGACAAACGGCAGGGAAAAAGAAAAACGCAAGAGTTCATGAGGCACGGACCGCACCAAGTCAAGTTGTTGTTGTTCTTGTTGTTTCGCAATCAACGAGGTGGCACCGCCCATCAGCTCTTGTTGCTGATGTAGAGCAGAGTCATCTATCGGTGCACGCACACGTACACGACTCAATGCATGCGAGAAGGTGAGGGGAACTCCTGTTGCCCAGAGCAGAGGTCACGTGACCAAGGAAGACCTGCGCTCTCCCTATCCCATCAAATGCTGACACTGCGGCTTCCAGAGTATTTTGCCGCAGAGCACACGCCCAATCCCTCTCACCGTCCTTTTCACTTCGTTATTCATTCGCTTCTTCACACACGACGTCGTTTCGTCGCTGTCTTTTTTTGTTTGTTTGTTTGTTTTGCGTGTGTATGGAATAGAGACGTGCTTTCGTCTACCTCACCACCTCGATTTAGATTCCCTTGTCGTTGTCCCTTCGTCCGAGGCACAAGACGAACAATAGATTCACGGAGTTACAATTACGATACATTGGATGAAGGAAAACGGTTTGTGTGTATGGGGTGGAAAATAGCGACGCGTTCTTGTGGGGATGAAGGGGCGCGAACGAAGAAGCGATGAGGGATTCGAAAGCGTCGAGTGGAAGAAGGAGCACAGCTCGGATCGCTCGGAAGAAGCAGAAAGCGAAAAAAAAAAAAAACGCTCACGCATGTGTACACCGCTTGCAACAAAGACTCACCCTATTTCTTTTCACTTTTGTTTTTATATTTCAGGAAAGCGGCAAAGAGAAGGAGGTTTTTCGCGTATGTTTCTTTTCATTCTCTTCCTTTTTTCTCTCCTTTTGTATTCTCCACACCGCTGCCAGCCCCGGCATTGGTTCTTCTGTGTGGAGATGAAAGTGTGGTAGAGGTTTCCACGAGAAGGCAAGAGAATTTCCCCAACCATCCAAATGGTGAGAGCCTCATTTATAGCGAGAGACGAAAAAGGAAGAAAAGGGAGGAAAACAACCTCCTCCAGAGTTCTGACAAAGTGTTGGCAAGGGGCACGAACGGACGCAAAGAAGCAAAGAATAAAGCAGCAAGGGCGATAGAAAGGAAAGCACGTAGCACATAAGCCGACGTCAAACCATGAAAGCGCGTCTCATGATGGTATTATATTATTGTAATTGTGGGTAGTTGTTGTTTTTTTTTTTTCGTTCTTCTCTTGTTACTTCTTAATTAGGTTTACCTCCTTTGGTAACTACAATGAAGCTCGAATGAAGATCACATTGCTATAAACGCGTGCTGCTGGGACTGCGATGCTCTGCCTTGTGCATGAGGCTCAGCCGAGGCATGAAAGAGAAGGTAAAACGAGCAGAATAAATATAGAAGATTGATGTTATCTTTAAAGAGGGGGGAGGGTATGAGTTATAAGGCGGGAACGAGGCTCACCCAGATGAACTCACAGGTGTCAGGTAAGAGGTGTGACGTGTGTATGCATTCGAGGGGAAGAGGAGGAGATGGGAGGGGGAGGAAGATAGAAACGAAAAAAAGAAAAACAACACGACAAATCGAAGAGATACCCAGAGGTACGGTAAAGTAAAACGTGAAGACGTACAGGAACGAGTGGTAACAGCAGGGGCTTAGCCGAGGTGATGGTTTGCTGAAAGGCATTGTGTGGTTGGTTGGCTTTACTATAAGCACTTCCGGTGACAAGGACGAGGGTCACACTCCTGTAAGCGTAAGGGCAGCTGGATTTCGACCAGTTGCGCGGCATATCTTTGTCACCGTGGCTCCCATCGGCTGGGTCTGGATTGGTGGGAACCAGGCGGATGGTAAGGGAGCACACGCGCATTTCCACGTCAATGCGGTAGAAAAAAAAAACGAGACTGGAGGGGAGAATAAAGAAGGTGAACTGCGTGGAACACGTGCAGGAGCACCCAAGGGCACACGGGTGTGGTTAGCCGTTCCTTCGTCTGCGCATACGAACGGAGGTCAAATCCGTGTAGATACGGGCAACCGCTTGACAAGGGTGAAAAGCGGAACACACAATGTGGGAGGTGGACCAGAGGAAGCCTGCAGGTGACCGGTATCACGGTTGCTTGTGGACGAGGTGCCCAATCCCTCCGCGGCACGTCACACGAGAAAGGAGAAAAGTTTTGGTTCCTTTCGCGCATGTGTGTGGACGCTCATCGTTGAGGGAATAGTGATCAAAAATAGGGCAGATAGCGAAGCCACGCATCGCTGGTTTCTTACGTTCCCTGCATCTTTGCCCCTCCCAAAAAGTGGTCTTTGTTTTCCGTTCCGTTCTATGCCCTGAGAATAAGTGAGGAGGGGGGCTTTACAAAATATGACCCTGCGCAAAGAAAGGGGAGGGGGTTCAGATCTTACATGCTGTATACTGAGCAGCCCTTTCCTTCTACACTAACTTTCACTGATGTTCTATGATTCGCACGAAGAAGTACGAGCGCTTTGTTGTTGTTTTTCTCCCATACGGATCTGCCTCTGTCTGCCTCTCACTCTAGGTAGCGCTGCTCCATGAACTGTCCCTACCATGTCAGAAGCACCGATCATGCTCGTCTTCCTTTCCTAGGTGGTAAAGGAACGTAACAATGAGGCCAAAGAAAGGAGCGCGTGGAGATATATGGAGAGCAGGGGCAGGAAGGCAGCGGAAGGAATTATTGAAGCAACAAGTAGAGCAAAGATTTTTTAAAATAAATTCTGCGGACGCACGTACTGAAGGCATACGGAGACGTGAGGAGCGGGTAAATGAAAACTCAGATATGGAATAGGTGAAGGTGGGCATCGGTCAATGCCAGTAACAAAGAAAAGAAAAGAAAAAGCGAGATGCCAGTTTCTGGGGCATCCATTCACAGAAAAGAGAAGAAGGAGTAGGATGCAACGCACACAGAATAAAAATATTTTGTGTGTGTGATGAAACCCGAAAGGAGGAGACTGTAAAACCGTGAAACACCAAACAAAGTGCTGCTTGCACTCTGTATGGGTGTGTGTGTGTGTATGGACAGAACTGCTAATGAACCGCGGGGAGGGGGGTGCGAAAAAAAAAAAAAGGATAGAAGAAAAGAATAAAGCGTGCGATCAGCAGAAAAGTACAGCTCACCAGAATGATAGTAGTACGTTTAGCGTGTTTGTGTGTGCACGTGTGGGTGTCTCTCCCCACGCACACACGTGTGACGAGCGGTACGCTCTGAAGAAAGGAAGTCATAGAAAGTAGAGAGAAAGAGGAAGAGGAAAACAAAACAAAAATGTGAAGGTAGTGAGGAAAGCAAGGAGGAAGGCACGTGTGAATCGAAGAGAAACAGAACAAGAAAAGTGAGTAAACAATGATAGCTGCCGGTTGGAATATAGAACAATTCGAGACTGTGGGGAAAGAAAAAAAGGAGAAACACGACACGAGATAAGTAGTCGAATAAAGACTCCCTCTTTTTCATTTGCTTTACCATGGCGATTCACGTGGAAGGGTTATAACTCTACATACTATCAGTATTTGTTTGTCCAGAAGGTGTCTCAGTGAAGGATTTTAAAAGAAAAGACGCAGGCGGTTTTGCCTCAACGAGTGACGACGGGATGAACCAAGCCGCCGTTTGGGGAGAGACAGCACCGCGCGGTTGGGTGCTCTTTGTTCCTTACATCTCTAGCGCAGGGTGTCAGGGACGAAGGCCTCCGTCACAGCGTTCATGGTCAGACGACCGTGGACCTTCTGGCCGTCTGCGGTAGGTTCCTCGGCCGTTTCAAATGACAGCTGCGTCTGCGCGATTTTCCAGGCATCGCCGTCTGCATCGGAGTCCGCGCCAAAGTCATCCCCACCCATGTGCTCGGGAAACAGAGCAGCGTGCCGGGCCGAAGTCCCCGCGGCGCTCGGCGTGCTGTGAGAGGAAGCTTGTCCTCGCTGCCACTGCAGATTGCGCCGCTCATCCGGGCCACCAAGGCTCTCTGTCGCACGCGCAGCCGGACCCCTGGCCTGTGTCGCCAGGTGATCCTCGAGACGCGCCTCCGAGGCCGCGGCGGTGATACGCGCGCGGCGGGTCTGATCGTCCAGGCGGAAGGGGTCCCACACCCTGGCGTAGCGCCTGACCTCCCCGGACGGTCCTGTCGTCGCGAGGCGCGCACCGTCAGGGGAAAAAACGCCATAAAAGCAGTCGCTCACGTTGGCGTTGCCCGGGCCGGGGTCGCTGTAGCCGCGCAACCGGAAAGTCGCACTTGCTTCCGTGGCGCCCACTGCCTCGCCGACGTCTGGTTCATGTACATCAGAAGACGGGCCGCTGCTCAGGACAACCTCCAAGTGCAGCAGGGGTGCTTGCTCCACGGCCGACAAGGGTGGTCGAACCAAAGGCTCCGAGGCAACAGCCATGCCGTTCACCTCCTGCCGGCGAGTCGCACGCGCCGGCAGACGGGCCACTTGGGCTTGCGACGTCGCAACGCGCACCGCCTCTGAGTGGTGTGGGTGTTCACGGTCGCCCTCTCCTGTGGCGGCGCTTCCGACGGAGCTTCCTGAGCGTATGGAGGAGAAGAGTGGGAGACTGGCGTCCTCCTCGTCTTCGTGAAAGGGCGCGGACAGAGATGGCATCGCGGGGGGTACCGAGTATGGGGGCCCGGACAGCCGTACATGTGGGCTAGTCGCTCCCGTGGTCATTGCTGGCTCCGACAACACAGCGTCCGAACGCGTTTCTTCAACCGCCACCAGACCGGTGGCGCGTGCGGCGGTGGAGCTGCTTCTGCCGGTCGGCCGTATGGGTGTGCCAGCCGGCGTTGTGTGTACGCTAGTCGCGGTCAAGCGCGCAGGGGTGGCAGAGGTGTGCCCGGTGGAGGTTGTCGTCGTCGCCGTGCGTGCCGTGCGGGATGTTTGCGGGGTCGAGCGCGCCGAGGGAAAGGGCGCGGGTGGTGGGCGGCGAACCATGGGCGGCGTCCGTGGGAGACCCGCGCTGGGCCCTGCCGCCGCCGCCATCGTCGCCGCCACAAACATGCCGCTGGGTGCGTGGGTGGCAAGGGGGTCCGATGCGGCTGGCACAGCATGGGGCATCCGCAGGCCCGTGGCCGCGGTCGCTGTGGCGGTCGCACGGCCCGTGCTCGTGAAGGCAGGAAACAGAGCGGGGTCGGGAAGCACAAGGAAGTCGTCGGTACGCGCAGGCGCGATGGTGTGCTCACGGCTGGGGGCCTCCACCCGATGGGCGGCAGCCTCCTCTCCTAGATCGTAAAAGTCAGCCACGTCCTGCTGCCGCGTAGGCACGGTGAGGGAAACGATAACGTCACGGCTTTGTGGGCAGCAGCGGATGAAGTGAATGCGACGCTTGACATCACGCCGCGCCAGGACACGCCTGGCCGCTACCGAATACGCGCACACCACGTCCCCGTCCTCGCCGTCGGCAAAGAGCAACGTGGGGGCGGGCCACATCGCGGAGGGGACGCCGACGGTGATGGGGGTGTGTCCCAAGGAACGTACGCCCCCTCCATTCGCTGCGCCCGCACCTGCCGCCGCCAGCCCTGTACAAACAGTAGGTCCGCGAGATGGCGTGACGCTGTCTGGGGTGGTGAAGAGGGAGGCGGGCAGCACCACGCGAGAGGTGTGCGGTGGGGGCATGGCCGACAACGGGCTCGGCACCGCCGCCGTCAGCCAGTCAAAAGCGCGAACGGGGCGGCTCGCGTGGCGCACGACAATGAGGGGCTCGGGCCTCCGCACCGACGCAGCGAACGCGCCGTCACCACTGACCCCGAGGCTGCCCGCACTTGTGGGGAAGCCGCCGCTCGCGAGGCCTGTCACAGTAGACGTAGGCGTTGCGGTGCGGTGGCTGATACCCCAATCACGGATATGCGCTGTGTGGTACACGAGCAAGCGGTGAGTGGTGCCAATGGCAATGCGGTCCTCTCCAGCAGTGACCGCTAGGTGAAAGATGCTTTCCCCAACGTCGAGGCGGATGGGGCCGGACGTGGCCGTGGCGAGAGGGACAGCAACCGCCGGAAACGATGATCGAGCGCTGCTGCTGTACTCTGCGTTCTCTGCCTCCAAGGTGGCTGAGAAGGATGTCCTGCGCGTGCCGTCACCGGCCTGGTGTGCGTGACGGTTAGTGCCACTATCTCCCTCGGTGCGCGGGGTCAGCGCGGTGGCCGACGGCGCGGATAAGGAGAAGGATACCGAGGCAGTGCTATGTGGTGTCGTCCGGCCTGGTGTCCGCGTGGGAGGAACAGTGCGTGGCGTTCCCGTGCTCGCTCGACGCTGGGATGAGGATTCTGGCGTAGGGTCATCCCTGGGGGAGGTCGGAAGCGCCGCGGCCGTTGGCGTCGCTGTGCTGGTATCGAGGGTCGTGGACGATGCTGGGGTTCCCTGGGGTCGGAGCTGCGCGCGACGCTGCTGGAGCCGGCGATCGTACGGGGACACCCACACGCCCGTAGGCCGGGACGATGGCGTGTTCCTTGCAGGCTCCATGACCGGTGTGGCAGGCGCTGCCGGCGTGCGTTCCGCAGCAGTGCCTGCAGCAAAGAGGTTGCGTAGCTCAATGATGGTGAGCACGCCCACTACGTTGCCCGTGTATAGGGTGTGGCCCTGCAATTGCAGACACGAGATGGGTGACGCAGAGCCCGCATTCAGCGTCCGCCTCTCCACGAGCTCCCCGACGAGCTCAGGCGTGCTGTACAAAGGGAGAAACCTCGCCTCCTCCTCAGGTCCGTCGAGCAAGGGGTTCACTTGTTGCCGGTGCTGCTGTTGGCGACGCACCGCTTCCTGGTGAAGCGCCGCCATCGCGAACGCACGAGAGCGCAGGCGGTAGCAATGGACCGCCACCGAGCCGTCCGAAAGCCCCACGGCAATGTAGACCTGCGCGCCCGACGCGCCGTCACCGTCTGCAGGGTTGGGAGGATGCAGGGTGGAGGTCACGGCGGTCACCTCGGTAGCTTTGCGGCCAAGTAGAGCTGCTGGTGCTGGCGCCTTGTACACCTTCACGACAGCATCCTTGCCCGAATCCACGGCGCTGCTGAGCACGTGGACGCCCCAATCCTGCAAGGCAACAAGGAAGCCGAAGCAGCCCCAGTGGATGGGGTTCTGGTTCGCCTTGAACACCATTGATTCCACGTCCAGCTTGCGTTCCTGCGCAAACGGGCGCGGCGCCGCACAGACCGATGCCAGCAACGAGTTTGGCATGAGGCCATTCCCCAGCCCCGTGGCAGCAGCGGAGCGGCTGAAAGCAAAGGTGTCGGGGGAGAGGTGCTGTGACAGAGGGCTGTGGATGTCCGCGTCGCTCGCGTAGGGGGCCGCGGGCAGCGCCGCAGACGCCACACTGCCGTTGCTCTTCGACCCCGCAGCGGACCGGCGTGTCGAGTACGCACTCATCGCCCCGTGCGTCGCGTAGCCGAGACCATGGTGGTTTCCCGGGGTCAACACGAACGGCGCTGCGTGGCCGGTGCGCCCGGCCTGCGGGGACAGGAGATCATTGTCGGCCCTCTGCACAGGCGTGCAGAGAGCCGCAGCCGGGACGGCGGGCAGGCGAATGCGTGTGGCCACCGGCGACGCGCCAAGGCCGCTGGCAGAGCCGCGAGAGGGCTCCTGGAACGGAGAGCGAAACGGTGACACAGACGACACGTCGCGGTGCAGAACCGGCGTTGCTCTCGTGGAATTGAGACGGTGGGTCAGGCTGACCGTGCGACGGTCAAGGGCTGCCTCCCTCGCATGGTATTCAGATTGCGGAATGGGTGTGCAACACCTGTCCGGCTCACTGGCACTCCGTGTGGACACGGGGAAGACGCCCTCGCTGCGGAAGCTCACACCATTGACGTCACCATCGTAGCCAGCAGCCTGTGGCTGTGCAGAACGAGCAAGGTGGACCACCCCTCCTTCGTGTGGTTGTGGTGTTTCTGCCGAAGGAGTGAATGCAGTCACTCGGTGGTAAGTGGGGAGAGGAGTCTGTGAATGGTTCCGCCCAGCCGCACGCGCAGTGAAGAGGGTTGAGGCGGGCGGAAGCATAATGGAGGAGATGGAGCTGTCACCGCCGTGGCTGGGGAGCGGTGGTGAGATGTGGTGGAGCGCGGCGGCTGGCCATGCCAGGAGTGTCTGTGATATGGCTGAACGCGGGGTTTGGGGACCCAGTTGGCTGGCAGCACTGTCCATGTTCAGGAGGTGACGACGAATGGGAGTGGAAGGACGTAGAGGGGTCCGCAGGCCGGACGCGCTTTCCTCTGCCATCTCTTCTGGTACTCCTTCGGCGTTGCGCGGCAGGCTAAACGTGTCGTGAGGGTCGACGTGCTTTTTCACTCTCGTGGACTCCTGCGCTGATGACGACGACGATGTTGTGCTTGATGTGCCGGTGCCTCCGCTGTTGGAGCGCTCCCCGCCCACTGTGATGCCCGTGACGGATAGCACGGAGCCGTGGGCTCCGATACCCGCCCCTACAGGGCCAGCGCAGTGCTCCGTGCTCGTGGGCAACGGCGACGCGCGTGGGGCTGCTGTGTACACGAACACCGAGGCCTTCTTCCCCGTCGTTGGCAAACCCAGACTTCGCTTCACCGTCTCGCTGTAGATCTGCTCCTCATAAAGAGGCGAGCGGCCCGCTGCCGCTGTCGCCGTTCCAGAGGTCGGTCGTCTGTCCGGGGTGGACAGCAGCCGCGCGTTTGCCAGGTACGGTGAGGCGCCACCAGGGGATGCCCGCGACAGCTCGTGCCCTTCAGACAGCCGAGAAGGCCTCGGCGTCACGTACGGGCTCACCATCGACGGCAGGTGCGACACAGTATCCTCGGCGAAGTCCGCATCATCGTACATGGCATCGTTGGCTCCCTGCGCAAGCGATCCCTGCGGCGAGGCAAGGCCTCGACGGCCTCCTGGCTGTGAACCTGCTGGTGTTCCCATCGTTGGCGCCACTGGCAAGTACGTGCGCTTGCCACTCGTACCGCTGAAGTAGAAACACCACCCGGACTCATCGGTAAAGACCTCGCGGCCAAGGAACGTGGTCCCTGAAGCGCGCACTGCTCCACGTCCAGCAGACGGGCCTGTGACGGGTGTCTGCATACCAGAGATGAGCCGGTCATCATGGTCTCCCTCACCGTCGCCGCGGGGGATGCCTGTGAGGAAGTTGCGGGTACTCGCGACACCGGTGTAGCGCGTCTCCGTGTCCCACAGGGGTTCCGTGGCTTCCATGGCCGCAGATGGGGAGGGAGGGTGCACCGCGGGGCCATCACGCGGGTTCGCTGGAAGAGGACCACGACGCTCTTCGGTGGGTGTCGCAGGTGTCTCTATGCCATGTCGGTCTTCGGTCGCTGCGAACGACGACAGCGCAACCTCAGGAGTCGCAGAGACGTCGTTTCGCATGGTGTGAACGCACTAGATGAAAAAAAAAAAAAAGAGGGAATGACAAAAGCCTCCACGCGACGACAATATTTTGTGTCTATCGCTCCTTTCCGCTTCTCTTGCGAGTGGGCCGTCTTTGTGCCCAGAACGATCGGAGACGAAGAGGAAAAGGAAGGACAACCACGTTCGAGTGGCAGTGATTCAATACAAACAAAGGAGAAGAACAAAAAAAAAGGCGTAAGATATCAGCACGGAGCGAATGAGGTGTAAAGGCTGCTTATGTTTTTTTGTTGTTGTTTTTTTTTTTTTGAAGATTGGAACGGATTCGAAAAAGGGGAGTATGTACGAAATAGAAAATACACACGTGATGTAAGCAATGTGTTGTGAGAAGAGGGGAAATACTCTGTAGCAGGAACTAGATTAAAGAATTTAAAAAAAATACAGATTTATCGTGGGTGTATTATCCCGAGGAACAACAGAAGCGAAGAGATATGTACTTTTTTTTTGTGTGTGTGTGTGATCAAATCAAAGAGAGAGATATATAAAAGAAGGAAAAAGGAGCGACGAAAGCCCAAGCAATCGAAAGAGACAGTTGAAACAAAGCAGGAAAGAAAAACAAGAAAGAAAAGGAGCAGTCGAAGCTGATGTAAAGTGGTACAAGTGTGGAAAATAAAAGCAGCAAAAGAAAAAAGAAGGTCAGAAGTCAGGTGAATCGAGATATACTTTTCAAAAAAAGAGGAAGTCAGACAAGTGGCTGTACGATGCTAGATCCGCAAACGTCACTTTGTCTTGGTGAAAAAGTGAGAAACAAGGAAAGGTAAACGAGGTGACACAGAAAGGGCTTCAATACCCCTTGACACGTTAATACCTTTTCTTGATTTTTATGGTTTCAACTCGGTGCAGTGCCCGACTTCAGGCAGTACCAGTGTAGCGAAGAGAAAATGTATCGATGGAAGCAATGAGAAGGAGGCAGAAGGGAAAAGAACACTGAAACGGCAGTGTTGATGCTTGATTGAAAAAAAAAAGGGAGTAAAAGAGAAAAGCGTGAGCTGAAGGGTAACGGTATGAAGCACGTAAGAACCAATTTAAAAAAAAAAATCAAGAAGCCTGATGAAAGGTGCGAACCAACCAATTTCAAAAAAAAAAGTGACGAGAAAAATTCCTTTGAAAGGACAAACTTTAAGGGTGAAGTTCTATGGGTAGCAAAATGTGAAATTCCTTCGAGTACAGAGTGTCTTGCGGTCCGTGTGGCGGCAGTATCACGGACGAGTAATGAAGAGAAAAAGAAACGAGAGCCCGAAAGCACACAAGGGCTGGATGAAGGGAAGAGGAGAAAGTGACACGAAAGTATAGTATTGAAAAATAAAAATAAAGAAGAAGGGAGAAGAGGGAAGGGAGAAAGATGAGTGGGATGAAAACCCCAGAATTGAAAAGTCAGAAGCGAGTGATGTGCAGAGTGTAGGCTGGTGTATGATGGCTACTGAGGTAAAGGACAATTCTTGGGAAATCACTGACACGTCGGTGTTGCTGCTTGCTGCTTTTCTTTTCTTCTTTTGTAATGTAACGTTACACTCTACCAAATAAAGGGGTGTTGCTGTTGTTGCTGTTGTTGTTTTTCTTTCTCAAGAGTGTGTTCTTCACGGCACGCGACAGTGCTTCGATGCCAGCACGTGGTGGGACAAGGCCCGACACAGTTGTGGAAGCACTCTAAAGCAGGCCAGGACACTCAAGCGGAATCAACCCACTGCGGGAACAAAGCTGAGGAAGAAAAAGATAGAGCGAGAGGCGAAAAGAAGGAGAATTTGAAAAAAAAATCGGATCGTTGCGGGTAACAGAGGGAAGGAGAAAGAAGGTGGGAGGGGTAAAGAAAGGAAAACCAAATGATAGAAAGAAGCACGACAAATGAGGAGCAAGTCACAATACAAACGAAAGCTCACAGAAAAAGAAAAGATGAAATGAAGTGAAGTGAAGTGAGGCGAGGTGAAGGGTGAAACGGTGGAAAAATCAAAAAGGCAAAGTGAAGAAGAAGTGTGTTTCACGACGAAAGAAGATTTATGGAGGAAAATTTATTGTTTTTGGACCTTTCGTTTTCTTCGTTTACCAATTCCGATAGGAATACGGGATATTAAAAAAAAAAAAAAAAAAAGAACACGGCGCAGTGAGGTGAAGTGAAGGCACCAATGGAGAATATGTGTTATTCCTTCTTTTTTTTTTACTTGGCAAGAAGCAAGGAGACCCAAGAGGGAAAAAGGAATGAAAACAAAGTAAGCAAATCTCTCTCTCTATACGATGGAATGAAGAGCAATCACCCCTCACACAAGCGATTTCCCGAGGACCGTCGCGAAGATGAAGAGGAGCGAAGGAAGGGAAAAGTGGGGAGCGTGAGAGGGCAGCGGTAGCGCACGCAATTCCTCTTCACTCGTGGTCTTACCTTCGTTTCGTTTCCTCTCTCTCTCTCTCTCTCTTTCCTCTATCGCCTACAGCAGAGAAACTGGCTAGGCGGGTGGGTGAGTATGTGCAGTCTCTACGACTGCAGCAATAATATATTATTTTTCTTGAAGAGACACGCTCTTCCTACCTTCACGTTACTTTGGGTTCAGTTGGTAACGTGTTTGTGTGAAAGTATGTGTAGCGCAACAACGAGAGGTGCGCGTTGACGGTTAAAAAGAGAATGAGAAGAGGAAAAAAGGTGTGAAAGAAAAAACGAAGCAGAATCAGACGAGAGTCGATGAAAGAAAATCAAGTCGGATTCAAGCAGTGCATGGTGTTGATGCCATTGCCTGTTCATTCACCACCGGTAGGTATTTTCTATCTGCCCTGGGTCGATGTGCAGCGCGAATGCGCATGAACGCTCGCGAACGCTAAGGGATAGAGAGGCGGCAGTGGCCACATCTCTCTCTTTAACCTCCATTACCTCTGTTACGTGTCAATGAGGACTTCTGGTTATCATTGCCCATGTGTTTACCTATGTTTCTGCTGTTCTTTCGTTTGTGTGTGTGTGTGTGTGTATAAGTGCTTCTCTCCCTGCTGACGGAGAGAACAGCCCAAGGGACTCCCGCTCTCGCAGGCTGCATGAGGGAAAAGAAAACGGGTTCAACAGAAGTCAGCCCTCTCTGTATTTGCTGCTTGTTTGGATTGGATACATGAAGCCCCCCACAACGCTCACCAGCACCGTGAGAGTCAAGTGAAACGAAGCAGACGGAAGAGGGAACGGCAAACAGCAGAGCGTCGGGTCTTGTCCAGAGAGGCGAAGGAGTCCAAAGAAGAGAGAAAGATGGGAGTGTACAGTTGCCAAGAATTCGAAAAGGGGGGGAGGGATAAAACTCGTGAGGAAACATGAGAATGGATACATCTGCAATCAGAACATTTGAAACAAAGTTTTTAAACAAGATGAAGTGCTTCAAATGACAGCGCACGTGGCATGCCACCATAGGGCAGTCGGCCATCCTCAAGGCAAGGGACGGTAGGCCGCTTCTCCGCTCCACGTCGCCGCAGCGGACTGCTTTTGGAACGGCAGCCGCTCGTCTATCCTTGCGCTCCCCCCTTCTTCTGGATGGGGAGCGGAAAGGGCAGAGGGAACGTTCGGATGGGTGGCGCTCGGGGCGGTCCTGCGCCATGATGTCGCTACCGTTGCTGCTGCCTCCGCTTTGGTTGGCGTTGCCACCGTTGGTACACGCAGCTTGCGCTGAAGCATTGCCGTGTCTCGAGCGGAGGGCTTTATGGGTGCCAGCCGTCCGCTTCCAGGGAGACGCAGCCGCAGGAACTTCTCGCGAGGGCCGAGATCGGCGGCGTCTTGACGTTGCCGGACCCATGACGCACCACGCGTCGTCTTCTCTTGCCGTGCCGAGGCAGCCTCCTGCTGCAGCCGCGCAGACCGCCGCTCCTTAGCGCGCTGCAGGGCGGAATCGAAGGAAGCCAGGGGGTGGTCAGAGGCAATGACGGGATCAGTGGTGGTGGTGGCGGTGGTGGCATGTGCGTCATGGACGGGTGCGGTGCTGGGAGTCGCCTCAGCAACCGCAGCATCAGCCTCCATGTCGGTTTCAGGGAGGGCCTGGTGAGCCATCTCAGGCGGTGCGAAAAGCTCCGGTGTTAAGCGCTGCGGCTCGTGGAGGCACAAGGGTCCTGGCGCTGCGGCCGACGCTGCTGGAGCGAGCGGTGGCTTCTGGGGTACCGGTGGAGGACGCTGGAGGGATTGAATCCGCAACATGTGCTGCTCTTCGGTGGGCGGCCGCAGCACACGCGGTGGCTCGTGCAAGAACGGGTTCCCGCTCGCGGTGGCGAAACGAGCGCCGCCCGTCGGGTCCAACAGGTGCGCGTAGGAGGCTGCGGTTGGGCCACGCACGCCAGTGGCGGCACCCTGCTCGCCCGCTGCAGGGATCGCAAAGAGCTGGGAGGCAGCCGTGTGGCCAAAGCCAACGAGGGCCTGTTCGCGGTCCGTCGCGGGTGTGGTGAGAGGAACCAGGTAGAGCGGATACAGCGCCTCTGCGGTCGTGGGGGGCTCCGCCGCACCAGACGCGAGGGGGGCGCTGCCGTGCTCTACCGGCGCGGTGTGATACACATAGGGGTGCGCGCGGTGGGTAGTGCCGTCATCGCCGTGATCCAGCGCTGGTGGTTGCGAAATCGCGTGATCGCGCGTCGTGCCAGGCAGGGGGGCCGGTGCGGGAAAGAGGATCTGTGTCATGGGCAGGGTGGCTGGCTGGGGCCACAACGCCGCTTCATCTGTGCGGACTCCCTGTCCCTCGCCCCGGAGCGCTGCGGTGGTGCTCAGTCCCTGCCGCGCCGCCGCCGCGGACGCCTCCATCAAGTCGGTGCCTTGGGCGTCCGTGACGGTATAAGAAGGCGACTCTTGGGCAGCCGTGCGTGTGGCCGCTCCGGCCGGGTGTTGGGTGAGAAAGACAGGGCCGAAGCGATCGCCGACAGGCATGCCGCGCTGAACGCCGTTGCAATAATCCACCGCAGCGCCGTACGGCGTGCGAATCTCGCTGTAGGTGCGCCCCTGCCCGTTTTGGCCTCCCGCGGGGCCCACAAAGGAGGAAATGGGAACCTGTTCATTCTGGAAGATGATGTAGCTCTCCGCAGAGGTGCCGACGGGGACGTACAGCACGCGGTCCGCCGCTGGCTGCCGGCGTGCAGCTGGCCCACCGTCGCCGTTCGGTCCAACAAAGGCGTTGTTGTAAAAGTAGGGTGACGAGTAGAACTCACCGCGGGCGGCATCGCTCTTACCGTCAGCGCCATCACCAGCAATCTCTGCAGTCAATAGGGCGTAGAGTTGGTCCGAAAGCAAGCCACCGTGCTGGTGAATGTGTCGGGCGAGGATCGCGAGAAGTTCTCGGATGCGGTGTGTGCCGCGCTGGATGCTGCCTTCGTAAACTTTGCAAACATCGCTGAAAAGTTGGTGGGTCTTGCGACAGGCGTCAGCACTCTGACCATCCCGTTCCTCGAGCTCGCACTCCAAGTACAGGAGGCGATTCACGACGTGTGAACGTCGCACGCGGCTAACGGCGCGGCGCAAGCGCAACTTCACGAGCTCCTGCATTAGCGTCGCACCCGTCATACCTGGCACTCGGTCACCCTCCACCAAAGCCTCGCGCCAGCGGCGCAGAACCGCACCGCTGTCGGTACTGTCATCGCCATACGCCCCACTATCCGCCGTTTTGACGCTGCCTTCCTCCTCCGCAGCCTCAAGCGCTGGCGCCCATGTGACGGAGCCGTGCGGCCGCTGCTCGGTGCTCCCGGACCGGTGAAAGAGGTTGCGGTAGCCCTGCTCCATCCCGTCCCCGCCCTTGGAAAGAAAGTAGGCACGCTTGCGCCGCAGTTTGTCAGAGAAGGCCTCCAGTTCTGCGAGTGTCTTGCGTGCCTTGACGGTGACGGCGTGGTGCTGCCACGGGGCAAAGCGCCGACGCATCAGCTGCGCAAGATCCTCGTCGTTGGTGAGCCCAGCGGTCGCGCGCAACGAGGTGGACGCGGGACTGTCTTTCTCAGTGGAAAAGATGGCCTCCAGTTTGTTCTTGTGCTTGCCCGAGTTCAGGAACAGTTCTGCGCAGTTCTTTGTGCTAGCGTCCTTCTTCATGGTGGATAGAAGATGCAGAACCTCGCCCATGAACAAGTGGAACACCTCCACCAAGGCATCCGAGCGGCTCTGCAGCAGCGCCACCGCATCCTGCATGGTTGCAAAGAAGTCTGCCTGTGCAAGCTGCATTTGTTTCACCTCGTTCCGAATGGCATCAAGTCGCGCGGACAGCTCAAACTTGACGGGGCGAACCGCGAATTGCATGCACCACTGCATCTTGGAGGCCTTGGTTTTGTAAAAGAGGAGCTCCTCTTCAACGTGGGACATGAGCACGTCGCCACCCCGGAGCATGCCCGGCTGGCCAGGAAAGCGCCCCTTCCCGTACATGCCGTCGCGACCTGCCACGCCTCGGCCTTGCGCACGCGCGACCCCGCCAGGGGATGGAACGCCGTGGCCGCCAAAGACCCTCGCCTCGCGCATCCGCTGCTCAAAGGCGCTTTCACTTTCCACCCCATTTAGCAACGCAATGTAGGCCTCGTAGTCAAAGATGGCATCGACGCTGTTCTTCCCCTCCTCGCCACGGGGCAAACCACCGCTGCCACCACCGCTGCTGCTGTCGGGTCCGCGAGGCGGCTTGCGAGGTCCTGATTGGCCACTAATGTACCGCAGCATGTCGTGGGTTGACATGCTAGGCGAAACGGAATCTGCGCCGTGCGGGCTGACCGCTGCACGGTTGCTCACGGTACTTGAATCCCTGCCTACTGCACGCTGTGCCGGGTGGGAGAAGGACTCGTTGTCGAGGGGAGGGAACAACACGGCGTGCTGGCTGGGAGCCAGAGGACCTTGCGAGGTGCCCGAAGGATCGACGGCGTGATCAACGTCGCGGGCGGGTCCACCGCCATGGACTACCGGGTGCAGGCCGCTGATCTGCCGGTCCAAGGGCAGCGACGGAGGTGTCGGGGACAAGGCAGCGGACTCTGTTGAGTTTGCACTCCCTCGCCCGGCAGCCGCCTCGAGGAGCTGCGGCTGTTGCGGCTGGGGCGGACGTGCGTCTCGCACCAAATCAGAGTCCATTCGGTCAACGCCAGCATCCGCCACCTCAGCGGTACCCATGGGAGGACTAACATTTCCAACTGCATCACCAAGGTTTGTGCTGAGCTCCTCAGAGTATGACGGGGAGTCGGCACCCCTCGCAGCGGTGTCACGAAGCGGAAGTGGCGGCGCCATGCTGCTGGCGTCGCTACCGGAGCCATAGGGATCAAAGCGCGAGAGGACCTCCCCCAGCACGCTGACCTTGGCAACAGCCTCCAGGGAGTTTGCGTCGATCCCGTGCGAGGAGAGGGACGTCACGGGTGAGTTGGCCGAGGTGGGCAAACGCATTCCCGCACCGTCACCACCGCCCAGTGCCGCCGCTGCCTCAGCCGGAGCAGCTGATGGTGAGATGGGCGTCAGTGGTGCAGCGACGTAGGCATTGGTGGCCGCTAAATCCTTCTGATGTGGGTTGTCCTCCACGGCGCCAGCGAACTGGGGGCTCGACATTCTTGCCGTTGGGCTTTGCGTGTGAGTCGCATGGCGCGCCGTGGACGAGGCTGGTTGGGGAAGGTTCGCGAGCACCGAATTTACCGAGTAACGGCCTTTTCTCTGCATGCCCGGGGCGTGCTTCATGCGCGTCTCCATGTCGTGGATGCGGTGGCGCAGGATGAGAACCTCACGAAAGTAGCTGTGTAGCATGTAGTCATGGGCAGTCTTGAAGTTGACGAGGACCCTGGCAGCTTCCGCAGACTTCTCCGTTTCACCTGCAAGCTGCTCCTTCAACTCCACAATTTGCTGGCGAAGCGCGGCGTTTTCTTTTTCTTGGACGGCCAGCTCTGCACGAGGAATCGCCACGGTAAGTGTGTTGCGAATAAGCTCAGACGCAATCGCATGGCACACCTGCTCGGAGGACTCCTGGTAGCCACTCTGTGTGTGCGCTGCGTGTTGGTAGGATTGCTCAATCAAGCCAGCGAAGCGGCGCCGGACATCACACCGGACCTGCGGATGAACCTTGTGGAGCTCCAGCAGCGCATTCACATCTCGAACCGTTGCCTCCACACAAAGAGAAAAGGTGCCCATGTTATGTGGGCGCTCCGCAAGGACAAGCAATGCGCACGCGTCCTCGTTACTTTCCCTTTCTTTTTTTTCTGTTTGAGGTGTCTTCTGATGACAGACCACCTGGCACTACTTCGATTTGATAAGAGAGGGAGAGGAAACGCGGTGCAAGCGAAGAGATAAGAATGATTGTGAAGGCAAGTAAGGGGCATGGATGGACCTGTGACAAAGCAAGCAGACATCATTTCCTAGTTCATGAGCTCAGCACACACACACATTCCAAAGCGACACGGAGAAGGAGCCTTATCCCTCTTGGTTGTCTTTTGACGCAGAGTCGCATGTGCCATGACACCCATGCGTTCCCTAATGAGCTCTGCGTCTGATCTTTGACTTGACGTTCCTTCTTTGCCTACTACCTTTTATTCTTGTTTTTGTTCATGATTGTTGCTGTTGCCATTCGCATCCCATGGGCGCTACAGCTTGGCCTGTGCCTCCTGCCAGATGCTGAGGCCCTTTTCAAACGTGCCCGCTGTCATGCCATGGAAGCAGTAGCAGCACGGCACGCCAATCGCTGACACGTTACGAATGTTATTCGTCTGGTTATCAAAGAACAAGAACTGCTTAAAGTCGGTGACGCTTGGGTCGACTTTTCGAATTTTTTGCAGCAGTGTGTGGTGGTGTTGCGCCTTGCCAGCGTAGTAAATCTCCTGGAAGTCGCCAAAGAGGGAGTCCATGGTCACTTCCCTTTCATTGGCGTCCTTAAATTTGAACAGACGGAGCAACTCACGGGCCCAGGCAGGGTAGTCGCAGGTGGAGGAAATGGCGAGATGCGTGTTGGCGAAGCGTGGGTCTGTCGCGAGCATCTGCAGCACCTGACGGCTCTCACCAATGAGGTGAACCTCCTCGCCGCTGCGATCAATGGCGATGCTGGGGTCTGTCTTGTGCGGTTTGAACGGAGCGCCGCCGCGCAGCTGATACATTTCCGGATCCCATAGCGTTCCGTCAAGGTCGAACACAATGACACGCGGAACTTCGTCGCTGTCCACCATGCTCGTATCTTTTTGTTTCTTTCCTGGCATCGTGTCTGCGTACCGTAGAAGAGTGAAGTTTCTTGTTTTTGTTGTTTTTTGTAAGGACAGCTTGAACGAATTTCACGAATTGTTTGGCTGTTGTTGTTTTTCTCTGCGAGTCTCTGCAGAAAGATCGCCCGTGGAAGGGATTCAGCAAAGAAGCCGAAAGGAAAAAAAGGGCAGAATGTAAGTGAGAAGAGGCGTGAAAGTGAGAAGAAGAACAGATCATGACGGGCTGCATCAAAGTTCGGCGCGGACAGTGCGTGGCGGTGGAGAGCACCGCAAGACTCCGGAGCCATGCCAGAAGCTTTGCAGTGAGAGAGCCCAACACGCTTGGGTGCGCGCCGCGGATTTCACGCAATCCGATGAGAGACGATCCTCTCATCCCTTTCGCACCTAGAAGTGAGCCCTTTTGCATCGCGGAGGCGGTAACTTGTGTCAGCTGAGAGGTTGCGATTCTCGGTTGTTGTTGTTTTTGTTTCGTCTGTGTTGGGAACGGAGGTGCATTCATTGTTGATATTGTTGCTCGCGTGGAGCGTTGTCGATGCTCATCATCGTAGTTGGCGGGTTGTGCGCAGGCACACAGTGTTGCCATGGAAGACAAAGAAAGGCAGTGTACAGGCCAGAGAAGGAGCCAGCAGGCGTGTGGCTCGCACGGAGTTCATCCGTGCATTGTAGAGTGGGAAGGTGAAGAGAAGCTTGCGGAGGAAAAAAAAAACACGTAAAGAAAGCAGGGTGAGGAAAACCTTGTTGGATTAATAATGGACATGGAGTAGTATTAGCATTACAAGTCACTTGAAGACCAACAAAAGGAAAGTGAGAAGAGAGTGCTCGCCGTTGGAAAAACAAAAAACACAGTAGGTAGACACGTATAACAAGGAAAGACATGAAATAAGTACGAGGAGTGGAAGAAAAAAATAGAGAAGAGGGAGACACGCTAGGAAAAAAGTGAAAAGAGAAACGAAGACGCCGCCTTCCCAAAAGGATGGCAAAAAAAAAAAAAAAGGAGCAGACGGCGCCTGCAGCCGCCTCCTCATCCACTCGCTGGCATTGACACACGTATAACTGTGTATCATGACAAAAGTCAAGGGGGAAGGAGAGCTCAACGGATAAACGAAGTGCAAGACCTGCTAATGGTGTTTCTGTTGCAGAGAAGAGAAACAGGGGAAAGAGTGAGTACGCAGCCTCATCGCTGTATTTTGAGGAACTCCCCCCCCCCCTCTACTCACTTCCTCACTTCCAGAAGCGCTGATACCGGCACTGTGGGTGCAAGAACAAAAAAACAATCCAGTCAAAGGCAGTTCCTGGAGTTGAATACGAAGGGAAAGAGGGGAAAAAATCAAAGAGATACACAGTAATGTACGGTGCAAGGCACAGGGACCTAATAAAAACATATATGACAATGTGAGGAAGATGGGTGTGAAAGGGGAAGGGAAGAAAAAACAAAGATGATGCGATGAAGACACAGAGGAGGGAAAGGAAGCTAGTGAAGAGATGAAAAGCGAGCAAGAAGAAAATTGCCTTCTATTCCACGACAAAGACAGTCGCCGATATGTTCCACGGTGCCTTCCGTTTCATTATTATTATTACCATTACTACGGAAGAGCCGAAAACTCTCTTCTTAACATCTCCGCGCCTCACAGCCGAAGGGGAGGGGGGGAGGGGCATTACGGTGTGTGCGCGCCGGGAATAATCGTAAAGGCGCACTGCAGGTACTCATCCACGGACATGACAGCGCCATCGTTGTCAAACTCGCCACAGTAGTTCGGCGCGGTGAAGACGGTCACCAGCTGCCGATGCGCGCAGAAGCTGTAGCCGCGCTGCATCACTTGGTGCGCGCGGACAATGAGGTCCATGTCGATCATGTCGAGGAAATCCGAGATGATGTCCTCGCCAAAGAGGTAGCTCACACCGCGATCGCTTTCTAAGAAGCCTGTGACCTCAGACTCAGGGTCTGACCACAGGATGTCACAAAGGACGCCTCGGTCGGGCACCTCGCACGGCCGTTCAATCTCATTAATGGCGGAAAGGTGCGTCAAGTCTGGGCTGAGCCCGCCGTGCATACAGATGATCTTGTCGCTGATCACACAGCAGACTGGCATGGTGTTGAACACGTCGGCAAACGCCTTGAACATCTTCACATTGTATTGCCGCTTCACTTCATCGAAGAATCCGTAGACGCGATTGATGCTCGCACACTCGTGGTTGCCACGCAGAAGGAAGAAGTGCTCTGGGTATACAATCTTGTAACAGAACTGCAGCAGCACCGTCTCGATACTGTGGCGGCCACGATCCACGTAGTCGCCCAGCCACAAGTAGTTGACCTCTGGTGGATAGCCGCACAAATCGTAGACACGCAGCAGATCATAGTACTGCCCATGAATATCACCGCCTACCCGTACTGGGGGGCGGATCTCCAGCAGCATTGGTTGCGAGAGAAACACCTCCCGGACCGTCTGCAGAATGTAGCGCACATCCTCTTCCTTGATGAGGATGGTGGGTTGTTGTTGCTGCCGCTGGATGGGATTGTTCTTTCCTGCTAACAGCTTTGCCACAACGGACGCAATTACGGGAGAGACGTTCATGTTCGCGGTGCAATTGGGGAGTCTAGCGGAGCGCCAATTAGATGTCCTTTCTTTTAATCAGAAGGACAACGGACTTGGTGGGAACGCAGCCTTTCGTATGTGATGCTGCTTCCTTTACCGCTGAGAGAGTACGTGATGAGGTGAAGAAGGACAAGGAAAGAGTCCCTACGCAATGCTTCCAAGCAACACAAGAAGCACAGGGACTCGTTGGGAGTCCCCCCTATGGCGCCGACAACAAAGGAGCGTTGAAGAAGTAGCTGTGCAAAAGGCTAAGGAATGAGCACTGAAGTACGACGGCAACAAGAGCACTGCTGTTGATTGCTTGTTCCAGTAGCTGCCAAAGGAATTTAACAATGAGAGGTCTGTCTGTGAAAACGAAAAGATCAACAAAAGAAGCGGTTGTTACACGACAAATGTACAGAAGAGAGGAGAGCGTAGAGAAAGAGAGAGAGAGGGAGAAAAGCAGTATTCAAAGAAAATGGAAAGATCCAAATGGAAGCAACCTGAAACGGAAAAGACAAAGTGCGAGTCAAAACGCTTGGGGGGGGAAGAAAGCGACGGGGACTCAGAGAAAGCTAACAGCTCAAAGTCGGTGAGAAAACACTTGGAGGACGCAAGAAATTCAAGGAGAGAGCGTGGACGTCTTCAGAGAATGGTTAAGTCGAAAAGATGATGGTGGCGAGAGAGGAAGAGTAGGGGAAAAGGACGGAAGAAAGGCGACTTTGAAAGGACACACTTGCAGAAGTTTCTTTTTTTTTTGATACTTTTTTTTCTTCTCAGCCACTTGCCAGTAGGAATGCCCTATAGCAAAAGGCTAACGAAAGAGTTTCTTTGGGACAAAGATGTGTAAAATACAGAAAACAGAGAAACCAAGAAGGCAGACGTCTGCCCCAGGCGTCCTATAGATGCGTTCGTCTGATAGCAGTGAAGTCTGGCGTGCTGGAAAAAAGAGCGGATGAAAACAAAGGTGGAGCTGAAAGGAAATGATAATATTTAAAAATATTCTAAAAAAGCACCGCGCCGCCTATGACGCGTGTAGCACGGGCGTCGCCGCCTTGATACGATCCTTGTCGGAGAGCCTCAGCCCAAACGGTGGGTGAACGAACAGACGTCGGCGAGTCAGCAAAGCAAAACGGAGGAAAAAGACAAAAAGAAAAACAGGAAAGACAAAAGGGAAAAAAAACACCCGCCTCACACAGCGATTCACCCAAAACCAATCCGCTAAGAGAGAGATAGAATTATGCACAAAGAGGTTCTGACGCGTGTACAAGTTGTTTTGATGGCGATAAACACGAAAGAGGCGTGCCAAATACGAAAACAGTTTGGGAAACAATTACCAAAGGCGGAGCACAGAAAAATCTTTATTTATTTATTGTGAAACGCACCTAGAGCAGGGGGAAAAAAAACGCAGCAAATGATACAGAGCAAGATGGTACAGGTCCGCGATACCCTGCGGTCCGGCTCCAAATGTGTAGATCACACCCGGTCGCACAACAACGATTTATTCTAGTTTTGGGGGGAAGGAATGGCGAAGACAGGTGCGACTTCCTTATTGATTTCTCAGCTAGAACGGCTCTTTGAATTGGGAAAAGGCAAAGTATTTTGCGAAACGTAGTGAAAGAAAGGTGAGGTTGAGGCAGGAGCAACTTTGAAGCGCGTACACCAACATTTCGCGAATGGTAACCCCACGCAGCATCCTTTGCGAGTTCCCCTCCTGTTGGAGGGGTGCTCATTGCCGGTTTTTGTGGAGAGGATGGTAGTAGCTCCCTTCATCTGACGGTACGTTTTTTTTTTTTTTCATTCGTAAGTGTTGTCTGTTGGGGTGATAGCAGAGGAAAGGATCTGGAAAAAAAAATGAATCGATTCAATGGCTCAGTATCGGAGAACAAAGACTTCGTAGGATATGTGCAAGGTTTTTTAAAGAGAAAAAGAGGAACAAGAGTTCTGAGCAGCACCTAAAGATGAAGCTAGGGCGTTTGTCCTAGCTTCTCGCAAAACGAATCGTATGCCATGGCGACGACCTCCTCCAGCCTTCGACACGGAATGAGCTGCTCCGTATTGATCAGGGTCCTACACACATAGGGCGTGGTCGTGGTCACATTTGTGCAACCTCCCGCGCTTGTCGAGGCAGCGGTGCGGTGCGCGTCCGTTTGCATTCCTGCTGGTTCCTGTCCCACGCTGGCATCACCGTCTGCGCCTGGCCCTCTTGGCGAAGACGGAAGCCCTTCGCGGAGCTCCTCCTGTGCCGTGGCAATTGTCTCCGAGACCCAAAACATAGCCCCATGGAAGCCCGCCAACGGCATGTGCGCCCTCGCCGCATTCAAGAAAAACGGTTCCAGTGCTGCGGGGCACAAGGCCCAGTGCCGCTCCGCTTCCCCGGTGGAGCCCATCCCTGCCTGTGGCTGCGATGCATGACTAAAGGGAAAGGGGAATGGTGCCGTCGTCTCTAGTGAGGTGACGGATCTCGTAGTGTGTGCCTGATGTGGGGGCCTCCCGGGCTCCTCGCCAAAGGCGGCACCAACGGTCAGGGGAAGGGCTGCGAGGAGGAACACGTGCGGCGGCGCCGATCCTGCGCCGGCCTTTGCCACCTGCGCATTCGCCACACGGCGCGCCTCCGCCGCCTTGAGGGCCAGGGACACATGAGGGCAGCGTTGGAGGGCCGCCATTTTTGACGGCAGCAGACGGAACGACTCGCCATAGCCGGGAGCCCACAGATTCACAGGACTCGCCATAAAGCGGAGGGAGAAACGGTGGGCCGCCGCCGCCGCAGGGGACAACCAGAATGGCGAACAGAGGTCCAGGCGCATGGCGGCCTCAGTGAGCTGGAGCGTGGTGAGGGGGTCCACGAGGAGTCGGTGCTCGTCCAGGAGGTAGTGCACGTGACGGCCTAGAAATAATCCGGGCATGGGGTTCACAGCAAGGTAAATAGATGCTTTCAGAAAGAATCGAAGCGTGCTGATCTTTGCTCGCTTCCCATTTATCTCTTTCCTCCCTCAGCAGGTAGCAGTAGATGTACGCTGCCGCCCTTTTGAAATTAGATTTCTTTTCGCTTAGCCCCTTGCTCGGCAGTGTGAGAGAAAACCTGAGCAGTCGGTAAAACGCCTTGCGAAGAGCGGGATCAGCCTCTGCCTATCGAGAAGCGAGTCTGTGTGAGTGTGTGAGTGTCTTTCGAACCGGTGGCAGTGACATAAGGGATGGAGTTTTTATTTGAAAAAAAGGAGAATTGCGTCTTTGGCTGTAGTGGCTTTCTTTTTCTCGCAGTGTATCTGAACCTTCTCTTGGATATTGTTTTCCTTTGCTTCCACACTTACAAGCGGGACACTTCCCCGGCACGGCGAAGCCACTATTTCGTTTTTGAGGTTTGCTTCGCATCGTGCTCTCTTGTGCATTCTCCCTCTCTTTCATGCAACGTTTTTTGTTTGTGTGATTGTTGATGACATCACTATCACGGGTAAAGGCAGACCCATATCTGTGCACCGTGGCACCTTCACATACACATACACGCGCACAATCAGAAAGGAACCTTCCACCTTTCAACACCCCGCGACACGATGCACACTCGCCCTCACAGGCAGAACGACTTGATCTCGGTCACGATTTCGTCGTACAGCTGCTCTGGAATCGTGTGTCCCATGCGTGGGTAGAGGACGGCCTTGGATTTGCACCGAGGTACCGCTGGCAGAGGTTGGCCCGCAGCACTCTCTCTGTCTTCGCTGGTATTGTCAAAAAGGCTGGCGAGGCGGATGGCGTTGGCAAAGTGAATGGTGTTGTCGGCCAAGCCGTGGATCACAAGAACTCGCAGCGCTGCCGTGCACGTCCCTTGGTTCTCTTGGCCGCAGGTCGCACGGGGCAGAGGGCTCCTGGGCTTGCTTCCTGTGTAATGGCGAGTGGGTGGCCCATGGAAGAGTTGGTATAACCGCTCGTCGGCGGCCTCAGACATCTGCACGGCCCACATCTGGCGCATGGTTGCGGCTGCATCGACAGGCGCACGTGTCAAGTCTATCTTCTTGACTGCTCGGTACGCCGCTGGGTCGGGCGGAGGGTAGAGGCCGTAGAAATGCGACGCGTAGGCCGCACGCTGCTTGGTGGCCTCCTCCGCTGCGTTCGGCTTGCTTGCATCTTCTTGAGTGCTTGCCGATGCATTGATTGGCGCCGCTGAATTCGCATTACCCTCAGCGCCCTTCGACGAGGACGACGAGCGCAGCATGGCTGCAATAACCTCCCAAGACCACCCGGATGCAGTTAGAAACCGACGACAGGGGGCGCACGCCGCACGGAGCCACGGCAGCAAAAAAGCGGAAAGCCATAGCACGAACCTGAGGAACCAACGCGGGCACATGCGTGGCAGCCAACCGTTCTGCTGCGAAGCCCACTGTGCGCCGCCTTCCCTCCGCTGCTTTTCCAGAGGAAGGTGGCCATCGACATACCCACTCACAGGCTTCCCCGTGTGTGTGGCGATAAGCGTGACACTTGCCAGGTGAAAGCGCGGACCATCCTTGTCTTTCATGTCGTCACCACCACCTCTGCCTCCTGATATCGTCATCTGCTGATTCTGTACGAGATCCATCACGAGCTCCTGGGCAATGCGACCACCCATCGACTGCCCCACGAGATGCACCGGCGTCTGCCCGTCCTGAAGCTGCAAGGCCAACAGTAACGCCTTCACATCCGCTGCCATATCCGAGATGGTGTAAGGTGGCTTTGGGGAGCGCAGAATGCCCCATAAACCAAGGGACACAGACGACGGGTTTGGCTCAGCACGGCTGCACCTCGCCCCACTTAGAGACGTCAGTGTCAGGCATGAAAGGAGTGCGGTGATAATGGGCACCACCTGCCTCCACCACCAACGCGGCAGCAACGTCACCGCCAACTTGGCCGTGTCCGAGCCGAGTGTCGGGGCAGTCTCCAGGTGCGTGCTCAGGCCCGAATCACGATTGTCCAGGCGAATGACAAAGCACCCGTCCTGACAAGGCTGCCTACAGCTGGTGGACAGGTCGCTTACCCCATTGCGAGGAGTGGACGCTGACGGTGCCGCCAGCGCTTCACAGAAGGCGTCGCGCCAGGTGTAGCAGCTGGAGCCTAATCCTGGCAAGAGGATAACGACAGGCCGCCGTAGCAGCCGTCTCTGCGGATCGTCCTGATCCCCTCTGCTGCCGTTGACGAAGGCCTCTCCAAAGGTCTGGTAGCACAGGGTGATATCCTGCGCAGTGGCTGCGCAATGCCTGACACGTGGGAGGAAATGATCGATGGACAGTGGCTGCCCGAGCCTGTACGCCCCTGCAGGAAGGGGGCAAGTGCCAGTGGTGGGCATGCTTGCGCTGACGTTGACAAAAGATTTATCTCTCGAATCGTCCGCGCGAACAGCTCTCGTCTGTGCCCCAAGGACAGCTTCGCCGGCTTCACTTCCCCCTTTGCGTTTGGTTTTTCGTCTCTTTTTAACCGTTGGAGGGCATCAAATGTACGACTAAACCGCTTCACGGCGTCAGATAAGAGTCACACAGTGAGGAACGGAAGGAAAGCAATGACAGCAGTGGAATGGTGGAGCGCCTCACAAACGCCTTTGGAAATGTCTCGTTACACCGAGCGGGTCGTTCTGCAAAAAGAGAAGAATTCCTTTCATTTGTGCGTCGCTGACACAGCTGTTTATGCATTCACGCATTCATGTGTTTTGCTGTTCTTTCGTTCTAGTCTATGTGTCCTGGTGAGGTGTGTAACACAGGGTTGTGTAGATGTGAAAGTGACCGTGAATGATGCACAGGCCAGTGGCGAGCGCTTCTGGCATCCGCGCCAAAGCGCAAAGAAAAGGACACGTAACAGGAGTGCTTAGCGCAGAACTAAGTGCTGAGTGAAGGCAGGATCGTTAAACGCTGACTCCGCGGAAGGACCCAGGATTCTGACACCGCGGACGTGGCAGTCGCGGCCGTTTTCGTGATTCTCCTTAAAGACAACCTCCAGCCGTGTACACCAGACTCGGTACTCCTCCTCTGTCAGCGCCGATGCCGTCTGCCCTGCCTCTTTCTTCGTCCTGCCGTTCAGCCCGCCGCCCACGTCGAGAACCACCCAGCCGTGCGGCGTCACAACGTACCCGCTCGCCACCTCCGCCATATCCCCGTCGTGCGTCCCTGCACGAACAGAAATGTCCTTTGGCGTGTAGCTCTCATCTTCGCTGTAGCACAAGAGGACGCAGACCGCCTCCACAGGGGTGAGTCTCTGGAAGCACACAGAGAGCGTGTGCGGGAGCGGGCCGTCCGACTGCCAGTAGGTGTTTGGGCTGCCCCAGTCCAGCAGACACGCCACGCCGCTGCTGTGCTTGGCGCTGCTGACCGTGCACACCGCCGAGACCGTTCCGCTGCTGCCAAGGCCTACCACATCCATGAGATGGCGCGCTTTCATGCACTCGGCCAGCGCCTCCGGGCTGAGCACCTCGGGCTCCGGGTCCTCGCCGTGCGCGTCCTCCTCTTCTTCCCCGTTATCCCCGTCGCCCTCTGTACTGTCCACGCGAGGTGACAAGCGGCGTTCCTCCGCGAGCCTCTCCATGTGACCATCTTCCAGGTCGGCCGAGTCATCCGCGTACCTACCGCCGCTGTCGTCGGCCTCGTCGTCGTCGTCTTCGCCATTGTACTCGTACCGTTCCACGTCCTCCTCCGCTACGGTCTGCCAGTACCGCGTCAGCGCCTGCGCGCCGTCGGGCGACGTTACCGCCATCTCGCCTGGGACCGCATGGATACGCGCGCTCCGGCTGTCCCACTGATACACCGAGCCGATGTGAGGGTCGACGCGGTACTCGTCCTCGTCCGCGGTGCCCATGCCAAATACCTCATTGTCAGCAGGCACCATGGGAATGTCATGCGCACCGTGGCGATGGGTGGGTTGGTAGGTTGGGCTTGCTGTGTCCTCACGGAGATCAAGCTCTGGCGATATCTCCGCTCGTCGGCCACGGGGGCGCGGCGAGGGAGAGGGCCCTGTCTGGCTGTCCCCCACCGTTGCCCCTGCTGGCCATGTACCACGACCTGCGGCGGAGCCACCTACGTCGCCCGAGTACCTAGAGTGGTCTCCCGCACTCATCCTCCTCCGTGTATGTCCTGGACTTGATGCTGTAATGCAGCTTTGTTGTTTCCCGCGCTAATTACGGCCTGTGCAGTGGTTTTACAGGGTGACGCTGGTAGTGGGGCTCGCCGACACAAATTTAAAATAAAATTTAAAAAGTGTGACGGAAGTACCAAAGCAAAGGGAACAACCTTTGACGCCAGTGATCCTCTTCGTGGCAAAGCGTTCCAAAAAAAAAAAAAAAGCGTTCTGTGTGTGACGTGTTTCCGTTCGAATGTGTGCGTGAGAACGTCTGACCCTTAGTGATGGACGTTTGCCTTCCTACTTACTTGCTTGAGTTGTGAGGTTGATGAGAGAAGCACACCCATGCGTACAGCACCATGAAGAAGGAAGAGGGAAGAAGGAGATTCCGTGGAGGTGCTCCATCGCCGTACATATTATTATTTTTTTTTTTGGATCATTCGCAAAATTGCCTTTTCTTGATGGGGAATGGTGTACTAGGTGAAGTGAGGAAGTTTTTATGTCTTACCAGACCAAAGAGGCAAGGAGCATTCGCGCAGACCACACGCTTTCCTTGTCCGTTCCACCGTCGCTCGCGTGTAACACGGCGTTGTGTTGCCTTCAGTCCAAGGATGCTGCTCTGACAAGGTGTCCAGTCATCCCCTCGACCTCGAGGCTCATGCACACAGAGGGTACACAGAGCTTCGTCCCATCACACCGTACACGATTTCGTGTTGACATGTCCATGGTGATACAAAGCCCTAGAAGCCTTTCATCTACGTGGTGCCGTGAATGTGTCTCGTTTCTGCTTCGTACGTCGACGGTTGGGAGAGTTGGCAAACAGTGAGGAAGAGATAGCATTTGTTTTTCTTTTCTGTGAAGGAAAGAATGAATAAATATGTTTAAGCTCTTCTCAGCGAGAGAGAGAAAGAGAGAGAGAGAAGGGGGGAAAGATGCGCAGTGCCCCTACACACACCTTGTAACGGCAACGCTCTCAGCGCACGAAAGGAGAAGGAAGCTTTTGAAAAGAAGAACGACTGCTCAACGTGAGCGCGTCGATCCATTCAAGTCACGAGACAACAACCGCCATTTCCACAAAAAAAAAAGCTCTCCAGTTTTGTTTTTTTTAACGTTTCTCCTTTTTGTTTTACACTCCACGCCATCCAAATAAATCTTTTTTTGTCTTGAGTTCAGTGTTCTTTCCCTATCGCCGACAGCCGCGCCACCACAACGCGGCCCTCGAAGCCGCAAGGGCCGTGGCTGAAACGATGGCAATGAAATCTGCGAGGAGAAAGAGCACGTGTGCCCCCAGACGTGTTTGTGCGTGAGCAAACGACAGCGCTCTTCGAGAGATCCACTGCTACTTCATGTTGTCTTCCCTTGCTCCTTCACACATGAGCGGCATCAAAAAAAAAAAAAAGGCATTGAGAGGCACAATTGAATAAGAGAGTCTTCGTCCTCCTATTAAACATCAGTGATTCCGACTCACACACGTGTGTATGTTCAGACAGAACCCGGTGATGATATCTCTCTTCTCCTTTTTTTTTAACTGAAACAGTAAACGGTGAACAAGAAGAAAAACCAAAGAACTCACATGACGGAAGCAGAAAAGAGGAGGAAGGCACACGAGCAAAAAGAAAGAACATCGATGGGGTAGGCAAAGAAGCTTATTTTACTTTTCTCTTTGGTGCGAGGAGCGAGGCATTCGTTTACGCGTTCGTGTCCAACAGCAGGACACCACCTCTGGACAACAAACAGGAGAAACAAAGAAAGCGGAGACGTATTCACATGTCGTCGACAGTGAGGGTGAAAGGGTAGGAATTCTTTTTTGCGTGTTTGGTGACATGCTCTGCATTCTTTGCTCACCCCCCAGGCACACGCGAGCTTGCAACGAAGCGCGGAGGCAGAAATGTTTGGTTTCGGCACCGATAAAAGAAAAGCAGGTGCGAATCCTGCATTCGACTGATGGATTCACAAAAAGAAAAAAATGAGAGTCGGTGTATGTGTTGTTGTTGTTGTTTTTCCCGGCTGTTGTTTTGAATAGGTGGAAAAGTGAAGTAATTGTGTGTGTTTCCTTACTTCGAGACACGCGCTGTCAGTCTCCTGTAATTTCCTTTTCCAGCCAAAAAAAAAAAGGTCCTGGTGTATGTGTGTGAAGAAAAACTAGTGAACGCACGCTACTTACATGTCAAGAAAGGGGGGAGGAAGGGGGGGGGCCGCGCCTGTGGCTAACTGGGGCCGCGCAGAAGTGGAGATATGAAAGCGAAGAAAACAACTGGATAGAAAGCGTGAGCAGACCTCTCAGTACTCGAAAGAAAGGGTGGGGGGAAGTGACAGTCAAAGAAAGTGTGAGAGAGCGCGGTAAGCTGTAGACAAGGATTTAAGAAGGCCCAATGAGGGGAGCTCTCCGGAAGAAGCAACACATGACCAATCCTCGGTCGAGGAGAGAGAGAGGTGGGGGGGGGGCTCGTTGGTGCTTTGCTGGGACCTTGTTAGGAAGGCTAAGCGAGGGTGCGCTTGTGAGGCGGAAGGAAAGAGAGTCGAACTAGAATGCTTCGAGAACCAAAACGATCGGATCGGGGGCCCTTCAGCACCGTGACAAGGAGTCAACACACACACAGATTATTTAAAAAATCAGACCTTTCGCAAAAAAAAAAAAAAGGAACCATGACAGCAAGAGCAATGATGCAAGCATGTTTCCAGAAGGAAGCAGCTGCTTCAACGGAGAGGGGGGAAAAACAGACAAGATGGGTCTTCACCAACCACATGTAATACTAGATAGAAGGAATGGGGCTGTGACGATTCGAAGAGAAGACGATCCATCAACAGGTGAGGTCCATCTTGTCGCGACAATAGCAACAGCAAACTTTTCGCCACCTTTCAAAAAAAAAAAAAAAAAAGGGAAGAAGATTCATCGAAAGACGTGGCATTTCCTCTTGCCGTGAGAGGATCGTAGCGCACCTGTCCGCACCTACACACAGACGACTCCTCCCCCAAAACCAAGCAATGATGACCAAACAAAACAAAAAAAAAAACGTTTTCAAACGACAGGGGAACAGTGAGGGTTACTCGTGACACTAGTAGTGGGAACAATCATAAATCAAGAACTCACAAGAAGCGGAAGTGAAAACAAAGACAACAAAGGAAAACACAAATGAAATTACACAAAGTTCCAGAAGCGCACGAAGCCGTCGGGGGAGGCGGTGACCACAAGGTGCGCATCGCTTTGGACCTTGATGCCCCTAGACAGGCCCTTCCACCCTTGCGGGTAGCCGCCCAGCACGGTCCCTAGCTTACGGATATCCCAGAGGTAGAGATTCTCGCCAACGCTCGCGGCCAGGTGCACGTCATCCACGTCGAGGCCCGTCACGTAGTTCTTGAGTTTCAGCGTGTGTGACGTGCTTGCGGACATGCTCGCACCCCCGCCCGCCTCCGCGTCCACAGCGCCCCCACCCACCACACCACCAGGCACACGCAAATCCCATGAGAGAATGTGGCTATCAAAACTGCCTGTGAAGAACTGGTTGTCGTCGCGCACGGTAAGCGCGGGCAGCTTGCGGGTGTGCTCTGTTAGTGTGCCAAGGCTGGTGACGCGCTCCACGTCAATGACGCTCACGCTGCCGTCGCCGCCACCCACAAGGGCGATGCTGCTGCTCGGCAGGCAGTCCACCACCTGCGCATTCAGCGGGATCGGCACCAGGTGCACCTCATCGGCGGCGGTGGCATCCCCGTCGGTATTTCCCTCCGGTGCCACGTAGGGTCTAATCACGAGGTTATTGTGAAGCCCACCGATGATCAAAGGGGACGGACGCATGTTCTTGAGGTACGCCACGCAGTACACATCGGCGCCAAGAGAGGTGGCCGACGTGGGCACGAGCACGGAGTCGTCTGCGGCTGCGGCACCCATCGCGGCGGACAGCTTCCAGGAGGCGGAGGTGCCGTCCTCGCAGCCGGTGGCGAAGCTGTACTTGTCACTGAAGCCAACGTCCCAGATGGATGCGTTGTGTGCGTGAGCCTGCAACAAGGAGTTGCCCAGAGAGTCGAGGAAGTACACGTTGCCAAGCGACGAGCCCACGGCGAAGCGACCGGGCTCGCCAGCGCTGCGCACGCACAGGAACTTGTCTCCCGGGACGCCGCTGAAGTTCTTGAGCAACGCAACACTCCCGCTCACATCAATGGGGGCATCCCGTGAGGACACCTTCACGACATCGCGAGGTGCGATGTCGACAATGTCAACTGCGGCGTTGATGCGGACGTGGCGCTTGGGTGGTTTCTGTGGTTGCGCGGCGGCCATGCTCGCGCTGAAGCTCGTGTTGTTCACCGTGTTCAGCATGGATGCGGTGAGTGTGTCGGCCGTGACAAGGCGGTTACGCGACATGGACGTGGCCATGGAGTCGGCAAAGATAGAGGAGCCTTCAAAGTTCGCCACCAGCTTAATGACAACAGCCTCGTGGATGAGGCCCTTGGGAAAGTGGGGATGCGGTTCAAGGCTGATGAGGATGCGGGCGTTAGGGTCGAAGCCTTCCAAGTTGTGGCTGTGAGCATCGGCGATCAGCTCGTCAAAAATGTTGCACGTGTTGATAGACTTGTGTGCATTGATGAGAGCGAACCACGCACCGGTTCGCATTGCCTCTGCGAACTTCGCCGCGAGTACCTCTGGTTTGGGGCGTAGCCGCAGCTTGACACCCAAGTCAAAAGCGAGCAAGCGGCGCTGCGACGACAGAGCGAGCAGCTCCAGCTCCGCCACAGGGTTCACGTCTTGGGTCACGCAAATCACACACCGCCCTGGCTTCGCCTTGGCAAGCGCCGTAGAGAGCCGGTGCTTCATAGACATCTCGCTAGGATCCCGCATGGCCCGTAGCACCTTGGCGCTCACATCCTCCCCGGCCATGGAGAGCTTCATCTTCTCGAACTCGAGCAGGTCGGGCGGCGAGTCCGTCTTCTTCGTCAGCGGCACAGTGCAAAAGTCCGCCAGCGAAGACTCGGAGCCGCTGAAGCTGCGGTTCGATGAGGCCTTGCTGCTGCTGGTGGAGCGGCCAGCGCCGTGCCGCTCCAGTCGCGCGGCAGTCAGCTCAGATGCTGGTGACGCCTTTGCCCCGGTTGACGGGGCCGAGGAAGCGGGCGACGCGCCCGCGGAGGCCTTCTCCTTCCCCAGGGCGGCGGCCGGTGGTGGGGACGACTTCATCTCCTGCACGAGCCTTTCCACCTTGCCTGCGTCGGCAGGGGCCACCATGCTGGCCGCGCCGTCAAACGTGACGCTTGCCTCAATCGGCACTCGCGGTGCCTGCTGGTCCGTGCGCTCAAAGACAATAGACACCGGCACCCCATTCGCGGCGTGCGACAGCAACGCCTCCTTCAAATCGCCGCTGTCTGCCGTGGTGCGTCCATTGACAGACACAAGGCGGTAGCCCTTCGCGACGTCCGCCGCCAGACGCGGAGAGCCCCCATAGATGTGACCGACAACGGTGCAGTCAGGGGCGAAGGAGAGGGTGTTGACAATGTCCTCCACAGACGCCTTGATCTCCTTTCTCGTGGTACCTAACATGACGGTGACGTCTTCAGGCAAGGAAGGAGCACGTTCCTTCACTTCTTCTCTGCGCACCTGAATAGTGTTTTTCGACTCTCCTTCTCTTTCTCGGTGTATGCGTGTCGCTTCCTTGACCTTGACGCACCGAGTGGAGTCGCTTTATCACCAAAGGGAACTTCCGTACCAGTTTGTCTCCTTTACAGTGTGACCGCTTGTATGAGCCGCTGGAGATGCGCAGGGAGTTAACGATGTCAGCCCTATGCGCGTGTGTGCGTGTGTGTACGTGTATGTGTTTGTATGTATGTGGGGCACGACGGCTGCACTGTTTCTTCCCGGAATAGGTAGAGAACGGGAAGTACACTACGTAGAAACAGAGTTCCCCAAGCGCGTCGTGATGATGGTAGAGACGGTATAAAGTTATGGTGCCTTCCGGTTGATTGTTTTACCTTCGCGCACAAAAAAAAAACACTCAGGTGCTGTCCTTTTGTTATATGAAGCACGGAGGAATGTGTTAGCGACAAGCTGCTTGACGTACACACTCGCGAACCGCGACAGCAGCGGTGCCTGACGTACGGTGACGAAAGAAAATCACGGATTAAAAAAAAAAAAGTGAGGTGTAGGAACACGAGAGAAAATGGGAATGAGGCGTCTACAACACGCGCGTTCTCCCTTTTCCTTGTACTGTGTTTTACTCTCCTAGAGGATAAAAGCGCGATAGGAATGCGGATAAACGAAACTTGAAAGATGAAGGGTGACGGAGATGAAAGATGAAATGCGATAAATGCGGGTCCGTGGTATTGCCGTGCGAACGGCGGCAGAAATGCAATAGATCGGTCGTCCGAAAAGACCCCAGAAAGGCAAGAGAAGGCACAGAAAAGAAATGTTTCACAAACGTGTGTGTTTGCTTCTCCAGCCAAAAAAAAAAAAAAAAAGGAGCTAATAGAGAATGGTCGTACTACTCGATTCTTTTTCCGCAAAGGAAGAGAGCCGCAAGTGGCACACAGGGAACCCCGAGGAAAGGAGGGAAGGAATGACAGAAAGCTTACAACAAGATGAGCATGCTTCGGGCCAATAACAGTGCCCTTCATGTGCCCCCACGCTTCGCTTACAGGAAGTTGGTGAATCCCGCGCTCTCCCCCGCTGCTCTCGTCGTTTAAGTCTCAGAGGCTTGATCGCTGATCACCGATAGAAGAGACTTTTAGAGGAGAGCAACAAGCAGATAGTTCGCCGCGCGGCGCTGTGCTCTTTGACGCATTGTCACCACGCACAAAAGTCATGATTCTCGCTGCATGTGATCCGTACAGTCGGACGCACACACCTCTGTGAATGATGCTTGCGATAACCACACGAACTTCACTATATGCTTTTGCTGTCGTTGTATTTTTTTTCTTCTTGGGAAGGTTGGGTTCACAAGGAAGTGAGCACGGGAAGAGCATTGGCGATCAACGCAAAAAAAAAAAAAAAAAGGAAAGAGTCGAGGTGCAAGCCCATGTATTCTCAAAGTGAGTTTTGGACAGAGGTGTCCAGAGGAAGCAGCAAGCACCCGAGCAAAGATCTAATGATGTGTGTAGAAAAATATACCGAGAACATTTTTTAAAACAAATCGTACAAGGAAAACAGAGCCACAAAAGCTTTCCCCTGACAGCACCACTCGTGACAAAAAGAGAGGAACGGGAGAAAACAGAGGGAACGCTTACTTGTACAATCGCGGTACATGTCAAGGATGTACCGTCAACGAGGGCAATCAGCGCAGTATCAGTGGCGAACAACAACAATTTTAAAAATATATAACGAATCAAACCGTTAGCCAAAACAGTGGAGAAAGCAAACGGATCTATGTGCCGTATACATGGGGCCTGTTCACGGAGGAGCACACGCCTAGGGAGCCTAATGGAGTCATGCAGACGCGCAACGACGCGAGAAAAGGTGGGGAAGTAGACGCGACGCCAGGCAGAGACAGTTCTGCAGAACATAGACGAAAGAAAACATTCCTTATGTGTGAACGAGATTGCTCTCCTCTCCTTGTACAGGAGGGGAAAAAAAGGGAAACAGAGGAATACAACGGCAGTAGACTTCTCTCAGTAGCGGCGGCGCGTTGGGCTCTGACGACTCACCGATGGGGAGTTCGACTGCAGAGGATGCAAGGTACGCTCCACATCCGGACGCTGGCCGGCCCCGCTGCTGCTAGGAGCCCCTGCGTAGCGCTTCGACTTGCCGGGACGGCTCTGATACCCAAAATAGTTCTCCTTCGCCTCCTCGCCGTTGCCCGATTCGTTGAAGATGTCGTCGTCGTCCTCCGGGTTGCCCACGCGCCGGTGAGACCCTCCGCCGCCGCCGTAGATTTCGAGAAACGTCGGCTCGCTTTCGTCGCGCGGGGTCTCCTCTGAGGGGTCCGTGTGCGTGCGGTAGCCACGGGCCGCAGTGCTGGCCTTCCTTCCCTTGTGTGTTGCCGCCGATGACGACGCTGGCGATGGAGAGAGCGGCCCTGTGGGGGCCGGCGGGGCGGGCGACGCACCTGCTGCGTTCGGAGGAAGCTTCAATTGGTTGCGCAGGCTATCAATCACGGACAAGGCGTTGCGGACGCCATCCGCGTAGGAGTCGCGTGTGGCGGCCGTGGTGGCGCTGCTGCTGCGGCTGCGGCCTGTGCGGGCGCGTCCCTTGCCTGCAGTCGCAGCCACCCTGCGTGAGGCAGAGGAGCTCGTCGGCTTGCGGTACCGCTGGCTGGACACCGCGATGTCGTCCTCCTCGCCCTCCGCGTACGTGCTGTCGTCCGCTAGATTGTCCTCGTCCTCCTCGTCCCCGTCACAGAAGAGGGCTCTCTCATCGCGTGCGTGGCCGTTCTTCTTCCCGTGCCCAACACCATCACCGCCACGGCCCCTGACGGCCTCCCCGCTTGTGGGGCCCGCCTGTGGGGTGAGGGAACGACTGCTCCCACCACCGTTCGTGAGCTTGCCGGACTGCGGCGACCGGCTCGAGCGACGCAAACTTTCGCGGACGCGGCGTAGGCTCTCCCGTCGGATTTCTCGCTTGGCCTGCGCGCGCAGCTGCCGCTCTTCTTGCTCCAGCAAGGCAATCTGCTCACTAAGCTCCGCGTCAGACACCCCACGTGTGTCGGTTGCGCGTGTGGAAGGGGAGTCCATATTGGGGTTCGCGCGTCTCGCCTGCTCCACATCCTCGCGCACCATCTCGTGCGCAAGCTCCAGGTCTGCGAGCTCCGCCCGTGCACGGTCGAGCCGCTCACGCAGCTCCGCCGCCGCCACCGCCTTGCTTGTCCCGCGGCCCACGGGCTCCGTCTGCCGGCCCTCCGCAGCCCCGACACTGGCACCGCTGCCAACGCCATCGTCACTGGCAGAGAGGGCAGCAGCAGCGGCAAGGGTGTTCATGAGTGACGGCACATAGCGGGTGGCAATGCGCTCGACACACACGGCCCACTCGTAGCCAATGCGCGCGCGCCGCGTCTCCTCCGTCCGCAAGAGGAGGTCCACTTCCCGGACTTGGCGCTGTCGAGCCTCGTGTAGCTGGTACTCCCATCCCGCCACATCCGTGTCGGCTGCGGACTCCTTCTCCGCCAGCTCACTTTCGCGTCGGGCAAGCTTTTCCTTCCGCGCCGCGATATCCTCCGCAAGGTCACGCTGCCTCTTTTCCTCAGCGGAGGTCATGTCGACGTGCTCCATGCGCTGGCGCTTCAGCTCGTTCACGTGGTTGTAGAGCGTGCCGACGCGGTCCATGCCCAACGCGTGATCGTGCGCTATTAACAGCCGTTGAGCGTTGGCCAGTGCGTGCATGGAATCCGCCACCTGCGACTGAAAGTTCGTCACCACAGAGCCAGCGGTGTTGTTGCAGAACATGTACGCGTCGCGGATGCCGCGCTGATACTCCGCCTCGGCGCTTTCCTCCAGTCCTGTCGCGAGCTGCGAGGCGCCCGCGGCGTACTGATGCACAAACAACGGCGGCATGTTGAGGACCACGACAGGGTCGTTCTTTATTTTCATGGCACGCTGCGTGAAGCGCAGTGTCGTGATGGTCTGCTCATAATTCTCCCTTGAGGGGTTGATACAGCACAGGATAAAAGTGATGCCGGTACCCCCAAGACAGGTACGCAGAATGCGCGTTAGTTTAGCGTCACGATACGGCACATAAGGCCGCTTCTCCACAATAGCATCCACCACGTTGCCAAGGGTGAGCAAACTTCGGTTGATGAAACCACCTTCGCGGAGCGTGGCACCCTCTGTGTTGGCCCGCGCAGCGGACTCGGAACCGGCAAGGTCCACGAGGTTAATGACGCTCTTTTGGGTACGATGCGCGCGGTGGATCTCAAAGGTGAGAATGATGTGCGAGCGGCTACTGTGGTCGTTGAGGTTTGTGACGCCATACTTGCGATTCCGCTCGGCCGTGGACTGCAATCGCAAAAAGTCCTCGAAGCTCTCCACCTGCACCATTCGCTTCTCGAACGTCACGCCACCATCGGGGGCGTCGTGCAGTGCCAGCTCCCCTCGCTGCGGCTCAAGTAAGTCCTTCACGCCTTCGTTATATATTTCTGTGTAGTAGGCTTGGATGACAGTGCCAGGGTGAATTTTTTTCAGCTCCAGCAGCAGCTTCGCCGTGCGTGGCACAATGCCTTGATCGTGCTCCGTCCCAATCATGCTGTAGGTCTTGCCGCTACCGGTTTGTCCGTACGCCATCACGGTTACATTCTTGCCGTCAAAGGCAGCGTGGACAATCGCCTCAATGCCCTGGAAAATGGTCAGATTGGAGCTGTTGCTGGGGTGCACCTTGTTGTAAATGTAACGCGTGTTGGTGTTGGCTGTGCTGTATAGCACCGTCTCCGCACTAGACCAGACGGGGTTCGAGACCCCAGGCCGCACTCGCACGTGCACCTCAATACTCATGGCGTTTAAATAATATATTTAAGGTCACACTGAGCGCGCGTGTGTGTGTAGAGGTATAGATGGGTGACGAAGATGCTGTCGAGGCTACTCTCTTCCAAATACAGCGGTCCCGGTGATACACGACGCAAAGGCAGCAGGTGTGCAGAGGGAACAAGAACTAGACAAGTTGGTCTGCTTCTGTGATGGTGGAACCGAAGAAGAAAAAAAAAGAGTCTAAGGACGGCGAGAAAAAAAACTCAGGCAATAAAAAATAAAAGGTCGTTGTGGGGGCCCACAACAGACGAGAGCCTTCAGAGACTTGGAGACTGAAAAAGAGTCGTGCTGCTTCAGTCTCACAAGCACCGTCCTGTCCTGACCAATCCACTCTGGCTAAGAGCAGCAGATGCAGCAGACAAGAGAGGCACGAAAGAAATGTCAAAGGGGAAAGAAAAACAGAAAAAAAAAGGAGCTGTTCTGTCTAATAACGAGAAGTGTACGTGTGCCGGAAGGGGAAAGAAAGAGGAAAAAACTGTGACGTGAGGAAACCTCGAGCAGTCGATCCCTCGACGTCTCCTTGATCTCTCACCTTCGGTTGTCCCTTGTTGGCAATCTACGAAACGTCAGAGAAGTTGTTCTTTGGCTCCTCTCTTTTATCCACTTGAGCCACGCACACAGAAAAGAAGAAAAAAAGAAAGGAGAACACGAAGGTGATGATCTAACTCTATTATGAGAAAACGTGTTTTCCCTTTCTCCCCAGTGCGAATGCTAAGAAACGTTTCCACGTAACAACACGGAGGTGAAAGAGGGTTAAGGGGTTGGAGGGAGAGCAGACTAGTCGGTGCAATCGGTACTTCATTGTTGCTGCTGTTGTTGTTTTTGTCGTTGGGCACGAGGCAGAACAGAAGTTGGTGCAGAAAAGAGGAACGAATGCATTCACTCTTGCACGCGGCGTGTCCCTATCCGGTTCCTGTCTTTTTCGGCGCTCGCACATTCGCAGTCAGCCTTTGCTTTCCTTCTTTCATTTTTTCATTTTTTCCTTCTCGCTGGGGCTACCAGAGCCTCCGCGAGGGGGGAGAGGGGCCGGTGGGTCAGCGAACCATGTCCGGCACATAACTGTCATGGGAATACGAAATCCATAAAGCAAACATTAAACAAAGGAAAGGGGGGAGTAGGAAACACAGCAAAATCACAGACCATTAGGTCGTTCCTAAGCAACACGGACAATTCTTTTTTTAACTTCACCAGAAAGAAAAGAAAAAGAATTCACTGACTCGTGCTGTGAGGACAAAGCTGTTCTGTAAAGGAGGATGACTGAGAATAACGGTTTCGCCTTCCGCGTTGTGAGAAAGAGAGGAGGCGTCAGAGTACGAATTGGCAGTTTGGTGACACATGCATTTCTCGCCCTCCGTGGTGGTTGTTGGAACGAGTAAGGGTGGTCTTTCAACCTTCGCGGACTCTTGGTCCCGCTGCCCTTTCCTGGTGCATCTCGGTTCGCGGAGACCCAAGAAGCCTCTGGCGCGCCAGCAACGTTTCACCAAGGGACATCTGTGGGAATCCCTTCTTGCGGTGTCAGGCCAACCACTTGGGTCGCCCGTGCTTCAACTGTCACGAACGACAGCACGTCGCGTTTCCCTGTTGAAGGAGATGATGTCGGTTGCTACGATGGCGTTCCTTCATATGCTTTTCTTTCTTCTCTGTGGATCTCTGTACAAATACAACTCGCAAACACGATGAGCAAGGGGTAGGGAATCGTCCCAATGAAGCGCAACGAGATGAGTGGAGAGGACGGTAAAAGGTGGGAGGAAGAAAAAGAAGCGAAGGGAGAGGCAAGTAAAGGGGAAGGGCGTACGGAGGTTTTAAAAAAAAAAAAAAAACTTAGAAGAGAACCAAAAGAAAAAGACCACAAGGCTGCTGAGAAAGGAGGAGAAAGGGAGAAGAAAGGTGATATACAAGTCCAACGGGCTTAAAAAGAGGAGAGGGAGAGGAAGCAGCCAGTGGTCGAGCGACGCAGGGAGGAGAATAAAAAGCATGAACGCGAGACATGAAACAGAAACAACAAAAGAGGCTTAGAAAAAGCGGTTCTCAAAGGGACGAAGCGTGAAAGTGACGAAAGAAAGAAAAGAGAAAACGCCTTTAAGCTTGAAAGCATCCATAAAATGGTATCGCTCCGAAACCAAATATACTGAGCGAAACAGGGAGGGAGACGTGCTCAGAGGAGCGGCAATCGCAACAGTGACCGCGCGATAGCCCAATCACTGCTCCACCCGATGATGCGGTTCGCTACAGACAAAAAAAAAGTAGGCAGTGTTGGTGAGGTTTAATGGAAATAGCCTCCACGGGAATTATTTTGGCCGCCCCCTCGCTTGGCCACGGCCCCACTGTACGGTGGTGGAGGCGGTGGCGGTGGGGCCCCTGCGCTGGCATTGCTGCCCATCACACCAAACGGAGGAAGCGGTTGCCCGGCAACAAAGGGTGGTGGGGGCGGCGGTGGCGGCGGGGCCCCGGCAGAGGACATGCCGCCGAAGCCGCCGTTGCCTCGACGCGGCCCTGCGCCGCCGCCCGCAGAGCCTGTCGCCAGCGAAGACCCTCCCATGTTGCGGCGTTCAATGTAGAGGGGCAAGCAGTCGGCGAGGCTGGGGTCCTCGAGCACAAGGGTCTGGAGGGTCGCCGCGTTCCGCCCGAGCCACACGCCACGCCGCGTGGGCAGCAGCCGATCGCGAAAGCCCAGCAGCACCGCTAGCTCGTCAACTGAGCGCAGCACTGCCGTCGCACAGCCCGTGGCGGCGGTGGCACCACCCACGCCGTGCGCGTTGGGGTTGTGGGTGCTTGTGGTGCTGCTGCCCGCCCCGCTGCCTTCACTGGGTGGCGTTGCGTTTGTGCTGCCGTTGCCGGGTGGTGGAGGAGACAGCGGCGACGACGGACCGCCGCGGGCGCCGAGCATTTGAATGTGCTCAGGGGTCACCCGCAGACCGGTGAGGGAGAGCATCCAGCTGACGTACTCCACCGTTGCCCCGGGAGGCAGGCCGCCGAGGAAGGCACCACAAGCACCACCAGACGCCGTTGCCGTCGCAACGGGGGTGCCAACCGTCGGGTCCACGTGGCCAAACGCTTCGCGAATAGCTGCATCGCCGGGGTAGACATGGAAGCTCAGGTGGCTCTCTGCGATGGGCGGCGCAGGGGAGGTGCTGTGAACGCCATGGCCCATCCCTCCGCTTCCGCCGGGCGACCCGCTGGCCGTCTGTGCCACACTGTTAGGGTGCCCCAGGCCAACTCCTTGTAGACCAGCGGTTTGGTTGGACAGGAGAAAGGGGTTCGCCTGGTTTCCGCTGTTCGCAGCGGCCGCCGCAGCCGCGGCGACAGCGGCAAGCGCAGAAAGCTCTGCGCTGTAGTGTTGCTGCTGATGCTGGTGCTGATGCTGCTGCTGTTGCTGTTGCTGTTGCTGTTGTTGAAGCAGCTCTAGCATGGCGGCCGCCACCGTAGTCGGGTTGACAGGAGATGCCCCACCGACGGCTGCCCCACCACCTGAGGTGCCCCCGGTGCCATCGCTCCCCATGCCCATCGACAAGAGCGACGCAGGCAAACCGTTGCTAAAGGGGGCATTCCCACCTCCGAGTGAGAAAGGCAGCGCGGGTGGTGTGGGAAAGCCACTGACGGTGCTCGCCGGGGTGGAGCCCAGCAGTGGCGTCGCGTTCCCCGAGACCAGGGCACTGTTCGAGCCGCTCACCGCCGCGTACGGTGGAGGAGGGGGTCCGCCCGCACGCCCCTGAGGGCCGAAAACACCGCTCCCCGCGAGAAAATCGGAGGAGGAAGACGCGTTGCTGCTGAGGCCACGGCGGCCATTGTTCCGACCTGGGTGCGGGCCGCCGCCGCCGCCTGCCGCGAAGTTGCCGCTTCCAAGGTGGCCGCCCCCATAGTTGTTGTTTGTGTTGTTGCTGTTGTGGTGACCGCCGTGCTTTTGGTTTCGGTGGCCGCCCGCACCGCCACCTGCGCTGCTGCTGCTGTTAGCGCGCTCTACGACGATGGGGTGTGTAGGGCCACGGATCTTTCCGTCTACCACTTCCAGGATGCGCTTCTGCGCAAACGCCAGCAGCTGCCGCATGCGGTCCGCGGAGTCCGCCACGTAAATGCCCGTGGAGGCGCAGAAGACGCGCTGGCTCATCTCCAGCAGCTGCTCCATTTCCTTCTCGTCCGCCACAAACACAGACGCGCAGCCCGTCGGTGCAATGGCGTTCTTGTTGGCGCCGTTCCCACTGCCGTGGTTGGCGACGGCGCTCTTGGAGCGGCGATGAATGAGGATGGTGCTCGGACAGAGCCGCACCCCGCAGGCGGCTTCAAAGATCCAGGAAACAACGTGGCGCCCGGCCTGGATCACCTCGAAGCGCAGGCCACCGAGGAAGAGCTTTGCCCCAGTGTGCGAGGAAGCGCCTTCTGCGCTGCCTCCTTGAGCATCCGCGCCCAGCTCCTGACCGGTGGAGCTCGGTGACTCCGCCCCATCCTCGGCGCGCTTCTCTGCTGAGGAAGCCTTCTCCACACTGCTGTTCGTCTTCGCGTCCGCGTCACCCGCGGTCGCGGCGCCAGTGCTCGGCGCCTCCAGACGCCGACTTGCAAAGTATTCGGGAGTCGGATACGTGTAGAACTTCACCCCGGGAAAGGGGATGGGGTGCTGCGAGGAGGAGAACGGTGGTGGGGGTGGTGGGGGTGGAGGCGCGACGCCAAAGGCGCTATGGCCGCTGTGGCTGTGGCTATTGGTGGGCACGTTGCCGCTGGGGGAGAACGATGCGTACGGGTTCATCGCCGAGCTCCCCACCACCGTGAAGGCGTCAGAAAAGGGATCGGAACGGACCCCTTGTGTGCGTGCGGGTTGATGTGCGGCGTTAGACACGTCCTTATTCTGATCGCTGCCGCCGCGGCCCCCTGTCGCTTCCTTTCCGCTCGGCATCGCAAGGGACGCCGTCGCCTCGCCTGATGATGCAACGCGCTCGGAAAAGGCGGTGTAGGAGCTCGCTGGGGAGCTCCCCGCAGGTGGCGCAGCAGGGAGAGTGCCTGTGGCGGTGCGGTTGCTCGTGCTGATGGTGGAGTCCGTCATACCGGTGCCTGCCGCCGTGTTGTCGTGGTCCGGAAAAAAAAGGGTATCGGTGGAGAAGGGATCAAAGGCAGAGACCGGGTACATTTGGCTTGCCACCAGCAACGGGTTGCTCGGCCCGCCTCCCTCGCCCACCCCACCCATCATGCCATTGCCGTCCGCGAGAAGGGCCATGCGCTGGTTGAAGCTCTGGGCCGCCGTGGAGGTGGCGCTGGTGTAGCTGCTACTCGTGCTGCCCACGGAGAAGGTGTTCTCACTGTCGTGGCGGCCGAAGCGGCTGCCGGGTGCGCCATGCTTTGCGTCTGCCCCGTCATCGTCAAAGTCAACGTCGTCACAGTACTGGCGCAGCAGCCGCTGATGATCCTCTTCGAGGCTGCTACCGTCGAGTACTCCAGCAAGGCCGACGGTGCTGTTGGGGTTACTATTGCTGCCGCTGCTAGTCGTGGTGGTGGTGGCAGGACCACCTGGTGCTTTTGGTGAGGCTCCACTGCCACGAAACAGCATTCTCGTCTAGGGACCTGGTCAGTGCTGACGTTTTATGACCGCTTATTTCTTGCTTTTTATTTAATATCGTTTCCCTGGAAATGTTTAGATTTGCACGTGTTTTTATTTATTTTAGTTGTGAGGGTTGTCTACGCGTGTGTGTCTGCGCAGATGTTCGTTGGCGTCGTTTGCGTTACTTTATTTTCCACGTTGTTGACGAGTTCACAAAAAACTGTGACAAGCGGTATCTTTCGGTAATTGAATAGATGCTCGCGGGGATGGAAGAAGGAAAGTGATGGTTGAAGACGGCGGAGTTGAAAGGAGTGAGAAAAACGCAAACCACAATGTGATCTTGAAAACAAAAGGATGTGGTGCTGGAAAGAAGAAAAAAAAATCTCTTCAATAGGAATCTTGTTGCTCAAAAATGTAGAGAAAGCAAAAAACGCTTACGGGAGATGTGTGAGCGCTACTATGTCTTCCTTGTGTTGTGGCTGTTATTGTTAATTCCTTTTGGTTGTTATTATGATTCTTTTTGTGAATTGGTAAAAATATTTTAAATACGGAGGGAGGAAAAGTTGGAGGAGCAAACAAATCAAGTACGCGTCCCTCGAGCCAATTCGAGCCTGTTGCCGGGAGGGCAGGTGCTGAAAGAGGAAATAAGTGGAGAGGGCAAAGCAGCACTGACAAATTTTTTTAAAAAAGAGGTTTTAGGAGGAATACGTCCACGAACAAAAGCGCAGAAAAAAACAAAAAGCAACCGGAGAGAATCAAGAAGGCCCCAGCAATGTAGTGAGAAGGAAATTCGGGAAGATACCGGCTGACGCTACGGAGGGAGGAGGCACCGTGAAATAAATGGCCAAGCAAGAGAGCAGAAGAGTCCAAGTCAGCAAAAGGCAGGAAGGCGCGGGTGTGCCAATGGAGAGAAAGAGAGAGGGAAACAGTCAGACACAAGACTCCTTTTCCACGAGAAACCAAACAACCAATGCAATACAATAGTGAAAGTGGAGTTTTAAAGATTAAAAAAAAAAAAAGCACAACAAAATACGAAATAGAAACTGTAATTCTTAAGCCTCCCGGGGAAGGACAGCGACGTCGGCTCTTTTCCTTAAGCCGCGATGAGATAGTGCAACCAAATTTGAAAATGGCACGTTACCTGTTAGCTTAAACACGGATAGCAACGCAGTGGAGTACACCGAAAAGAAAGAAAAACAAATGAACGGTGAAACTGGAAACGTCACAGCAAAAAGAAAGGCTGTGACCGTAAACGAGGGAGGTGAGGCCACGGTGCCTGCGAGGGGAAGAAAACAATGTCGGTATGATGGGACCCTTTTCGCTGTGAGCGCCTGTGATGGTGCCTCTGCGCTACGGATGCGTATGCTGGTATCGTGGAAAAGCAACCGCAGTGCTGAGGATGGTAACAAGAACGTATACCAAAGAAAGAGAGAAAGGGAGATTAACAAGACAAAAACAAGAGAGAGATGCCCTTCTGTAGAGGTGCCCACAAAAAGAAAACAACGAAACTGGAGAGGTGCGAACGAGCAAAAAAAAAAACAAGAAGAGAGACGCTAAATCAGACTCGCGTGCGATGAAATCGTAATAATCAATTATTGTTTTTAAAAAATCTGAATGATTCCTACAGTATTTAACGGGTAAAAGAAGAAGCGTGCAAGAAGAGAGCGGCAGTACGGTTGGGTGTGTTCATTGGGGTGAGCGCCATGGGTGGTACGCCCCCATTCGCATCGCGCGAGGGAACTACGCTCCTTATAGAAGGAGGCCTTGGCAATCTGTGTCGATGAGGTGCCCACCCTCTGCGGTGGATTGGCTGCCGTCCAAACAATACGCAAGACAGACCACACAGCGCTCTCTGGTGGCATGCTTTCTTTCATGCGAAGTTTCTTTCCCTATGCAGACCTGTGTGTGTGTGTGTGTGCTGGTGCGTGCGTGCGTGGAAGAACGAGAGTTTGTTCTTGTTTTTTAACGCAACAAAACGAAAACGCAAACTTCATCGGAATCATATGCTTGTGGGGGCACGCAGTGATTTTCTCAGGCTTCTCCTTCTTTTTTCTTTTCTAAACCCTGTATCGATCGCCACACGACGCGTCAACCACAGCGGAAAGACAGCATAATGTACAAAACAAAACTCAGGGATCGCCCCAGCGAGTCCGCCCTACACGCTCGTTGACAAACGCTTTGGTTCGACCACCATGATTCGCACTGATGGCCGAGTAATCGGCGGTTTAGCGTTCATTGCTTCCATGTAATCGGAGGTGAGCCGTCCACGATTCTTCTCCTCCGCCTTTACAGTCCTGCGACTCTCTTTAGGTGATGGAAAGGGAGAGGACGATGGACGTCCACACATCGACCGGCTAAGTTCCTCCTTCATGGACTAGATCCACTTCCTTTTGTGAAGGACGTATGGCACTTTCTACGCGTTGGAGGAAAACTCTGCGAGAGCAATCGTCGCCTTGACCTCTTCGCAAAAAGCTTTGAAGTCAGGATTGTTGTACAACGCTGCCTCGAGTGCGTCGAGGCGAGAGCGACTGCGGTCAATGGTCTTGAGAAGCGTTTGCAAGGCGTCATCCTTGAGGGCGGCGCGGATAGACTTTGCATTCGCGAGCGCGCGGAGGTGCTTTTCCGAGAGAATCGTCAGCCCCTCCTCCTCTGCCACGTGTGGTGAGGACGACACGGCTACCGCCGACCCCTCTTGACCCTCCCGCTCCCCTCTTGCAGCCTGCAGTGGCGGCGCGTCCTCTACACCTGACGTCAATCCCGTTGGATCGCCCCCGTCACGGGATCGCTTCCGCTCACCAGTGTTGGTCTCTGCTGTCCCATTGGCCGAGGAGCTCTGCTCGGTCGTTGGAGAGGGTGCGGCACGTGTTGCAGCCGCAAGGGACACGTCGGAGAATGGGTCCTGCAGCGCCTCAGTGGTTGCCTTCTCTGCCGCGGCGGCTCGCGCAGGTGCCTGGGCAGTAAGAATCGCATGGCAGTTCTTGGCTCTGTCGTCGCTGCTGGGGTCCGATGGAAGGTCGGCCCGGTGAACCTTGAAGCAAGCGGAGCTGCAGTACGCCGATTGGCAAGGCCGGCACCGGTACTTGGCCCCTTCGGACTCACAAACAATGCACTTCATGAGATGCACGTGTTGATCAAGTTGGATTGAAGAGAAGAAACAACTACACTCGTGTTGGTGCTGGTAGGCAATCCTTATTATCTTTTCCTTACTATCTTGTTTGAAAAGAAATAGAGGAAGATGGTAGAAAAAAGAGTGGCGTGAGGGACCTCAGCCTATCGAGGAGAAGAAGAAAGAAAAAAAGTCGCTTTGAACACTGTGAAGTGGAGCATTCGCTCTCTTCAAGAACTATCTTCCCTTTTACGGCGCATTCAACTATTTCCCTCCCGAAAACGTAGTCCTTGTCAACGTCAAGTCCTCGTACCTGTTGTTCTGTCCTGTCTGACAACGATGGAATGTCCGGCTTGGTTCTACCCAGGTTGTTGTTGTCGTTTGCGTTCTGGTTTTGGTCAGGTGGGGGTTTTCGGGGGTGGCTTCCGCGGACGTATTAAACATTTGCGTCACTCATCGTGAAACGACCTGTTCCCTTCGCAGAGAAAATAGGGCGAAGCAAGCCAAAAAAAAAAAAAAAAGAGGAAAAAAGGAAGCATCTAACCCGGAAGCGTGTTTCTTTCGTATTCTTTTTTTGGGGGGGAGCAAGCAGTGGCAGGGGAGGAAGGATATACCTTTGCTGAGCAATGTTCGCGGTGTTGCCGGAATGAAGTCTTGTCATAGCGACAACTGTAGCAGTAGCGCGTTGAAACCGGTATCAGCACCCGTTAAGACCAACACCAACAACAACAAAAAAGGCGGATAACGGAATAACATGCCAAAGCGAGTGCTCTACATGTATGGTGCGCCGGAGCTCATGGAGCCCAGAAGCCGCTTATTCCGGTACTTGTACCCGTTATGCTCATTCAGGGAGAGGGGCAGATTCATGCCTTCCACGCAGGCCTCATCAAGACGGAAGCAGCTCCGGTGATGGAGACGCGTGAGGGTGACAATGGAGCCAGACGGTGGGGAATGCATCTTGTGAAAGGTATCTACCGTCAAGTGGAACCACCGCTTGATGAGCATGCGAATGGTCAGGCCGTGCGTGATGACAACGACATTTGTGTTCATGGGAAACTCCACCCGCTCGCGCTGAAACGCGTCGAGGAAGCTTGTGACTCGATCACACACATCCGCGCCGCTCTCCCCGTAGGGAAAACGGTAGAAGAACTTGCCATAGCGCTCCCGCTCCTCCAGGTGGTAGAGCAACTCCTGTGTGTTGCGGTAGCGGCCAATGTCCCCGTCACGCAGGCGCACATCCTCGCGGACGCCAATGATGCGATTGTTGCTGCCGCTGCGCAGGATGAGGCTGGTGTCGTGCAGCTTACTCAGGGGTAGAATCGGCGCGGTGGCGCCGGGCACCGTGGAGCGGCGATGACGGCCCTGGTTGCTGTCTGACAAGGCAGCCATGGCGGCCTCAGGGGATACGAGGGAGGCGGGGGATGGGCTCGTCGCCTTCATGAGCGCCGCCGTCAGCGACTCGCTGTTATCACTCGTCACGGGTCGCACCGAGGCGGGTGGGGGAGGATTCCCAAAGGCAGCGGGATCGGTTCCTTCCTGGACAGGTCCACACGCGTCTAGTTTGGCATCCACAGCGCGCAGCTGTGCAGCGGAATGCGAACTGGTGCGAGGCCCTCGTCCCTCTCCGTCTCGGTGGTGGAGGCTCTGCCCGGTTTGAGGACCAGCCACTCCGTCACAGTTGCCCTCCTCGTCTTCCCACCACTCATGTCGGTGGGGCTCCGCCTGCCGTCCTTCATCGTACCCTTGCAACACGTAGCGCAGAGACTGTCGACTGCGAATGTACGGTGAATAGTAAATATAAACGGACTCATCGCCCACGAGCTCTGCAAGCTTGCGGCCTGCCTCAATGCACTCCTGCTTCCCCGAGTCGACGAGCGGAATGCGCCAGTCTGGGGTGGACACGTAGGTGCTGACATCCTCATTGGCCTCGCTGCGGCCGTTGCGGATGAGAATGATGCGCTTGACGGGTTCGGTGAAATGGCTGAGGCTGCGCAGGACCTCCACACTCCCGCCTCCAATGTGCGGGTGGCCTGGTGTTGGGCCACCATCGCGGCGCAGGTTGTGAGGGCCTCCAGTCGCGCCTGCCTGGGTGCTAGACTCCCCAGCTGTGTCGCTAAGGGTGGGAGAGGAAGAGACAGGGGCCGGCTGGGCCGCTGACGCCGCATTGGGCGAAATGGAAGTCCCGTCGCTCCTTCTTGTCCGTTGCGATGGGCTGCGAATCGTCAAGGACATCTTCCTCTTGGATGTCGATCCGGTACCCCCAGAAGAAGCTTGCCCCGGACCATTCGCTGCGGAGCAAGGCGGTGCCGGCACAGGTGAGCTGCTATCCGACAGGGTGCCAGTACCTTGGGGGCCGCCGAGTGAAGCGGTCCATCGGCGCTGCGAGTACAGGCACTCGTCGACACACAATGCGGCAACAAACCTTGTCGGGAGCAAGCCACCCCGATGGGTGTGCGTTCCTAGACGCTGCAGCGCACATGACGATGATAAGACAGATGAAGCGTACATGCTCGCGGAAGAGCAGTCAGCGCGGGATCGATAGCACGAAACAACAGGGCCTCCCTTGCGCTGAACACGGAAGGAGGGCCGTACAGAGGTTGGTCAGTCGCAGTCGCGTGATACGGCTGGTGACCTTGGCAAAGGTGGAGAACGGGGAAAGACGAGAACAGTTTCCCTTCGAGCCCTATCTTGAGGGGCTGCGTGGGGAGCGTAGGTTGTGTGTTGATGAGGAAAGGTGTGTTTCGGTGTTGGCGCTGCTACGTTTACTAATTGGTTTCAACACGTATTCGCCAATGGATCTTCACTGTGGAAACAGAAATTCAATATATCGGCTAGCAAAACTCTCTTTTTTTTTTTTTGCTTTCTGCAGCTCTGCGCGGCTGGGAAATGTGGAAGGATATTGGAAAGAAAAGTCAATTGGTTGTGCTAACACGGAGCAGTGCAAGGGTCACTCCGCTTCAGATGGGAACCGATGAGCAGCGTGACATGTGGGAGGTCTTCACTGGAGTGATTGTTGCCAGCTCACGGCGTCAAGAATCATCTTGACCCCACACTTTTTATTTTCTTCAGTTGATCAATTCTTCGTACGTCCGTTCGTTTGCTTTTCCGTCTTCGTCTGTTTGTGTGTGTGTGTGCAGGGAAGAGAGAGTGGAGAGCGAAGAAGCAGAAGGAGTTGCCGTGCGTGCAGGCAAAACTTTCCCAATGAAATGCGCTTTCAAACACAGAGTGAGCAAAAGAAAAAAAAACAAGACACGTACTTCTCAGCAGGACGCAGACACACGTCAACGCAGACGAGAACCGCTTTCTTCCGGTGTTTCGCTTGACTTCATGCCCTCTACCAAAATCCGCGTGAGAGATACTTGTTCAGGTGCTTCTGAATTTCCTCCGAGTCCTCCTCACTCGGCCCCACATTCGGTACCTGGCCGCCCGCCAGCTCAAAGCTCCACTCATGCGCAGCAGCACGTGGCTTTCGGCCGGCAGAAGAAGAGTGCTTGGCCATGGAAGGAGAGAGGTACCCCGCATGGCTGCTGCTACTGCTCGACGGGTGGACAGGTCCATCCGCTCCCGACCCAAACAGCATCTCTCCCGGTGGTCCACTGCTCCCCGGCCCGTTACCGCGCGTGGGGTCAACAGGTGACCGTGCACTTTCACGTTCCCAAGAAGTCCCCGGAGGACTGGGGCGTCGAGCAGACGTGGGCATCCCTGGCTCTTGCGCGTCCGATCTGAGGGAGGGGGAAGGTGAGGACGAGCGGGGCCGTTGGACGGGTGGAAAATCCCTGAGGTGGCCGGGGGGCTCGTATTCGTGCGGCGTTTTGGAGCGCGAATAGTGATTCTCGTCATCGTCCTCGGACTGCATGCTCCGCTGTGCGTCACGCTCTGGGTCGATGATGCCAAGAAATCGTTCGCGGTACCACTGCGTGTCTTCGCGGCCGTCGAAGCGCATCATCTGCAGCAGCGGGTCGCTCCCAAAGAACTGTTTGCTGATGTCCGTCATGACAAGGCGGTTGAGGTCGTCGTGGCGCTCCAGAACGGTGATGGAGCAGTTCGGGGGGTTGCCCATGGTCTCGAACACCTCCATAGGGACGCGGAACCACCGCCCGATGAAGAGACGGATGAGTAGGCCGTGGGCGACAATCACCACATTTTGGTCCTCGCCCGCGGCGGCGCCGAGGTCGTTGGGAGGCAGCACCCCTCGGTCCATCGCCGCACCGAGCTCGCTGACAGGGCGATCGTGGGGGTTGCCGGTAAGGACGCCGCCCTCTACGGACGCTGTTGGGCCCCGAGGGCCAGTCTCTCTCGACCGTCCAGGCCCGTCACTGCCTTCGTGCCAAGGCATGGCGCAGGGGGTGCCCTCCGTGCCGGTGGGAGGGCTCACGGAAAGCACCCCGTGGTGCCTCGCCTCTGTTGTCACGCCGGCAGCGGTCGTCGTCGCTCCACCCTCTCCGCTGGTGCCCTGCGTGTTCAGCGAAGGAGCAGCGCGAGGCTGCGTCAGGGGATTGGCGCGCACTGGGGTGCCCGTGTCCGGGTCCCCGCCCTCACGCCCGCGCCACCGCCCGAGCCCTAGCCACGCAACCTCCTCGGATGGGTCGCCAATCATGCCCTCGTTCATGTTAGGCACGGTCAGTCCGATGCGCTCGCGTAACAGTGAGTCAAAAAAGCTGCTGACGCGATCCCCCACATCCGCGCTGCTCTCGCCAAAGGGAAAGCGGTAGTACAGGCGGCTGAAGCGATTGCGTGCAGCCCAGGTAGCGTCCATCTCAGACATGGGCTGATAGTTACCCATCTCCTGTTCGCGCAACCGTTCGTCCTCGCGCTCTCCCTGAATTTGCGAGTCGTCCAAGCTCTTCCGAATCTCCTCCAAGGTCTGCCGCGTTCGCATGTAGGGGGAGTAGTATATGTAGATTTTTTCGTTGCCGATAATGCGGCGCAGGCGGCGGCCACAATCGAAGGCTTGATCCTTCCCGCGCTCTGTCAGGGCGATGCGCCAGTCCGGGGTGTTGCTGTACACCTCTCGATTGACGTTGGCTTCGGACTCGCCATGGCGCACAAGAAGGAGACGCCGAGGGAGCCATTGATATTGCACAGGCCGACGGTCAACACCGATGAAGGTGTGGTTGGGGTAGTACAGGCGCAGGGGAAAGGTGTGCCGCATTCTGAAGGGGAATGTCGGTGAAGCGCAATGAAAGCAACAAGATATGAATAGGCGGGAAAGAAAGGCGTTGAGCCAGCAAGGCAGGCGTGCCGCTTTCTCGGCTGGCTCTTTCCTAGATCACAGAAACTTCAACGTGAGCGTTCCCTTGCACCAGACCGTGCCGATAAGCTCGAACAGCACGGACTAAGGATCCAGCACGATCAAGCAAATCCCAATGAGTTAGGGAGTCGATGTGCCCCTAGGAAACCAACAACAGTGGATTTCTGCCTTATTCAGAAAGTTATCAATGTTACCGGACAAAAGAGATGTGGTGACGGGAATGCAAAGGAAAGGTGGCGATAGTGACAGATAAGCATTTTGTACGAGCAATATTTTGTTTTCATTTTGCTTTTTGTCTTGGCTTTTCTTCCTCCCATATTCTAGCAATGGCAAGGCTTGTTGCTCCACGTGTTTTAACGTGGGGATAGAACGCCCCTCTCAGCCCAATTCATGCGAGGAAGCCTCTTCTTGATTAGCGCGCATCTCTGATGAATAGGGAGGGGGAGAGGGAGCTGGGGGGTACGATGACCCACGCGTCCTCGAACTATCGCTCCCGCCAATGGTGCCCATGGAGCTTGCAGGCCAGAGAGCGCCTCTCTCCGAGCGTGGGGTGTTACATGCAAGGGATCGTCACCCCTCGTCACACTTCCGTGTGTTTCCTTCAGTTTCTTGCTTTGAATTCCGTTGTGGTGCGTCATAGCTGTGCAAGCTTTCAGTTTTCCTGTTGCCGGACGGAAGAAAAAAAAATAAGAAAATAAGAGAATGGAGGTAAAAATGGAGAGTACACCCTCAACCTCTGCCCCCTCGGCTGGTCTTGACTAGTGTGAAATTAGGCTCCCATGAAGAGATCGGCGCCGAGTGGTGAGAGACGTTGCTGGTGAAGCAAGAGTTCTGGAAAGAAAAAAAAAGTTCTTTGTTGTCGTTATTGTTGACGGTTTTCTTTTGAAGAAGAAAAGAAGGAAAGAAGGAAAGAGAAAAGGAAAAAAGAGGAGAGGCTGGCCTTCTGTGAGCTCAGCAGAAATTGATTCGTGCTTGCTAAACAAGAGAATCACAGAGTACCTCAGAGAGCATAAAGAAAAAGAAAAAAAAGATGAAAAAAGAAAACGAAGCGTGAGCAGTGCTCCACCAGGAATGCCTACCGCCAGGCAGTTCCAATGAAGTCCTCCTGCTTATACGGCGTGAAGCAGCGAATCGTCAGGCTTGAGGTGAGCACGCTGAGGCTGGACATGACCATGGCCGCCCCTGCCACGACGGGGGGGAGCTGGAACAGCAGCAGGGGGTACAGCAGCCCGCTGGCCAGCGGCAGCATCAGGATGTTGTAACCAAAGGCCCAGACAAAGTTACCGTAAATACGGCGCACCGTCATGTCAGACAGCTTGCGCAGGCTGAGTAGGTCCACGAGTGAGTTCCGCACAAGGACCGCGTCGGCTGCCTCAATCGCCACCTCGGTGCCAGCGCCAAGGGCCACGCCAACGTCGGCCTGGGCAAGGGCAGGGGAGTCATTGATGCCGTCGCCGACAAACATGACGCGGTGGCCCTCGGCCTGCAGCTCCTTCACAATCGCCGCCTTGTCCCCCGGCAGTGCCTCAGCACGGACATTGTCAAAGGAGATGCCCACTGCGCGCGCGACGCTGGCCGCGACGAGCCGGTTGTCGCCTGTCACCATGAGCGTGCGAATCTTGTGCTGGTGAAGGAACTCAATGACGCCAAAGGCCTCTGACTTGGGCTCGTCCGCAAGCGCCACCACCAGCACAGCGGTGCCATCCACGCTGGCGACAATGGTGGTCTGCCCTTGGCTGTGGCACTGCTCCACCGCGTTTGTCACCTCACGGGGGACGTGCTGCTGCTGCTCGTGCATAAAGGCAAGGTTGCCCACGAGCACCCGGTACTCCTGCACGTACTGCCCGCCTTCACCACCATCCACATTGGTCATGGCAGCGACGTGGGCCAGGAGGCCGGACGCGGAGGTGGCGGAGACAGCAGCCGTCCTTGACGCGTCTGCGTTGCTGCAGAGCCCGCGACGGCTGCCTTTGCTGTCGCCGGCGTTGCGTCCGCTGAGCGCCGAGGAGGCGAACGAGGAGACGGTCTCTGTGACGCTGACGCGGGCCTCCACACCGCGGCCCGCGTGGGTGACGGCCGAGAGAACGTCCGTCTGTGGGCCCGCGTCGGTCTGTGCGTCTGCGATGGCAAGCGTCAAGTCCCTCGTCACGGCTTTGGCGATCGGGTGCGTGGACTGCCCTTCCACCGCCGCCACAAGACGCTTCACCAGCTGCTGCGCCGCGCCAGGGGCCACCCCAAAGCTCTGCGACGACTTGACCTTGAGCTGCCCATTGGTAATGGTTCCTGTCTTGTCAAACACCACGCAGTCGGTCTTGCGCACGGATTCAAGGGTCACGCCAGACTTCACGAGCACGCCGTTCTGGGCGCCGACACCTGTGCCGACCATGATGGCCGTCGGAGTTGCCAGCCCCAGCGCGCACGGACAGGCCGCCACGACGGTGGCAATGAAAAAGTTGAAGGCAAAAGCCTCGGACGGCATCATGTGCGGGCGCCAGTGGGCGGGGTAGGCATGCACGAACCCCAGGAACAGCCACACCACCAGCGTCACGAGGGACGAGAGGACCACAAAGGGCACAAAGTACATGGCCACGCGATCCGCGATGCGCTGCACGGCGGGCTTGGTGTTCTGCGCCTCCTGCACAATCTTGAGAATCTGGGACAGCAACGTGTCCTCGCCTACCTTGGTGACCTCGAGCACAAGGGTGGCTGTGACGTTGAGGGTGCCACCCACCACCGAGTCCCCCCGGCCGCATGGCTTCGGTACGGACTCCCCTGTTACCAGCTGCTCGTCCACATCGGACTGGCCCTCCACAATGGCGCCGTCCACAGGGATGCGGTCCCCAGCGAGAACGCGGACGTGGTCGCCAACGTGCAAGGCCGAGGTCGACACCCGCACATCGCCATCGCCCGTGACGACGGTGGCCATGGCGGGCACCAAGCTCATCAGCTCAATCAGTGCCCCGCTCGTCGTGCGCTTCGCGTTGGCCTCGAGAAAGCGGCCAAGGAGCATGAAGCTCGTCAACATGCCGGCGGTGTCAAAGTACGTCATGAGGTGCATGCCCATCACAGAGGAAACGACAAAGACAATGACCGAGTACGCGTAGGAGCAACCGGTACCAATGGCAACGAGCGTGTCCATTGTGTACGCCCCGTGCTGCGCGCTGCGCCATGCACCCACAAAGAACTGCTTGCCAAAGACAAACACAATCGGCGTGGCACAGAGCAGTTGCACGGCGTCGACAATCATGGCCATGTGGAAGGACGTCTCCATAATGTCGGTGAAAGCCATGATGAGCATCGCAATGACAAGAGGGATGGAGAGGACGGCCGAGTTGATGAAGTTATTTCGCTGTTTGGCAATTTCCTGACGACGCTCCAGCGCCGCACGGGTGCGCGCGACGTCGTCGTTCTCATTGTCCATCTCGCCTGGCTGCGCCATGGGCGCATCACGCTCCTCCACAAAGACCACCGCTGCATCGGTGGACTGGTAGTTCCCCGTGGAGGGTGCGGGAGCACGGCGCCGGCCCAGCGCGGTGACACCGTAGCCCAGGTCCGTCATGACTTTCTCCACGGCTACATTGTCGTCTGAGAAGCTGCGGTCCGTCGTGGCAACAGCGGAGGCGGTGGTGAAACTGACGGTGCAATCCACCACAAACGGGAGCGCCTTTAACGCGGCTTCAATGCGCGCGGCGCACGATGCGCAGGACATACCCTCCACAAGAAAACGATGAACGTACCGCGTACTTCCCTTCGCGTGTGTGGCCCCTCGGGTCGTGTCGTCGGTGAGGGCCTCTTCGTTGGACTGGCGCTGTGGGTAGGGGCGGTTATTCTGTGGGCCAAACGTGGAGCTGCGCTCGTTCCCAACACCCACCACCATGTCCGCATCGTCAATGAGGATGCTGATACTGGCGCCGCTGCTGTGACGCGGAATGGGAAAGGGCTTCTTGGGGTCGTGGCCGCTGCGGTTGGGGACAGTCTCTGAGGCGGTCTTGTTCCCTGTTGTGGTGGCGGCTGTGGGGAGGGGACGGGAGGACTGCAGGCTGGCGGTGTAGCCAAGGGAGCACACGAGCTTCACCAAGTCCTTCGCGCTCACCTTCTTGGCATCGTGCAGGACACGACCCGACATGACGGCAAAGTTCACGGACGCCTCTGTGACTCCAGGCACACGCTGAAGTTCATTCTCAATGCGGGCGGCGCACGAGGTGCAGGACATGCCCTCAATGAGCATGGCGGTCTTGGTGAGCGGTCCCGTCGGATGCAGCGGTGTGGCCGATGGCGGTGGTGGTGGCAACACGGGCGTCGCGGCCTCATGCGCATCGCGGTTGCTGTCGCTCCCGCTTTCGCTTTCGCTGCTCGACAGATCGAGGTCGTTGTTTGCGACGGGGAGGAGCGAGGCGGCAGATGTTGTATCGACAAGGCGTGGGGCCTCGTAGGCCATTTCGGCGCGTGGCGGCACCGCAGAAGGTGGTTGGGTGCGTGCCGCATCGGCAGCAGGGGACGCGGGGAGCGGGCCACCGCGGCCGCGGCCATCGTCGTCTCCGCCTGCAAGGTGCCCGCCCTCGTGCTGGATCAGGGGGTTGCTGCCTTCGAGGTTCGGATCACGTGCGGTGTAGTGCGGCGGCCGATGGCTGTGATGCCACGCACCAGGGCTCTCGCTTCCCAGCACTGTGAAGCCCAGACGAACCACACAGGCTGTGACCTCCCCTGCAACAGCGGCGTTCTCTGCGGCACAGACCACCACCTCTGCCTGCTGGGAAAGGAAGCTTACCTTGGCGCTCACCACACCTTCAATGCGCTGCAGCGCTGTGGTCAGCCGCTGGGCACAGGAGGCACAGGTCATGCCGCCCACATAGAAGCTGAGGGTGACGGAGGAGAAGCTGCCTCCGAAGCCGTCCTCATCCGCAGCGTTCTCACGCTCGAGCGCGAGGGAGGAGGAGCAGTTGCATGGGCTGCAGCGGCAGACGTTGCCTGCTGCCTGACAGCAGCACACGTGATCGTCATTGACTGCAGGGGCGTCCACGGTTGCAGACGGTGTGAATGTCACTTCCATGGTTGTCGTCTGTCTCATAAAATAAGTGTGATAATAAAGGTGACGGAAATGGCAATGAATAAAATAAAAAGAAAGCCAAGTTTTCTTCAGGCACTGTTGCTTGTGTACCGAAACAGTAAGGGTGTTGCTGAATAAGCTTGATTTTCTGTTATAGATGTACGCTCTTCTGTGCGTTCCCTTTTTCCTTTTCGAAAGAGGAAAGCTTCACTGAGAGAGGAAAAAGTTTTGAAGTGAGAAAAGACTTGAGAGGAAGCACTAAGAAAAAAAAATGCGGAAATAAAAATAAAGAAGGCTTGGAATTGAGACGAATCTCGAAAGGAAGGCTAGCTGTGAAGCTTTTTTATTTATTTAGAAGACGCTGGATAGCTATAAGAAGAGGAAAAGGTGTTCGTAGCACGAAGCGGAAAAAAAAAAGAGCCCAAGTGAAGCGAATAATGAAGGGGAGGACGTTTATTCAACAACTTTTCTCCAACCTCATGAAAGGCGTGCAGGAAAGCGGAGTACGTTGAAGCTCCCGTGGGGAGGCCAACCTCAGCATGCGGTCAACATCCCCCACCCCACTGCAGTCCCTTGGGGGGTTTCAATAATAACCTTTTCTTTTCCCTCTCTCTTTTTACTGTGTCGCTTTAAAATTCCTGTATCGTGCTGCCATCTCCGGAGACAGTGCTGTGTCGTCCGTAACGAAGCGACCACCCTCCGCCACCGTGCCGTCAGGCATGGGGTACCTTTCCAAGGTCACCGTGCTGAACCACCCACGGCGCATGCAGCTGACCGCTTGTCGTGTCGAAACACGAATCCCAGTCGCACTGCACGAAGCTGCCACACACTCGCTGGAGCACCAGCCCCGGCTCCCATGACCGCATCCACGAAGGCGCCACCGCAGCGGCAGTCGCAGCAGCGGCCTCGTTGGCGGCTCGCGTGCGCCAAGACGAAGTCGCCGCCCCTTTCCTCCCGCCAAAGCTGATGTGGTGGTTTTCTTGAGGCTTCTCTTCCCCCACCTCCTCCTCCTCGTCGTCGTTGTCGGTTCCTTCAGAGGAAGAGGCCTCAGGTGACAGGCTGCCTCGTGTTGCTCTGCCGCCCGCGCTGGTGTCGCCCCGCCTCACAGGAAGGACAACGGCAAATGCGTCGGCAAAGCCACAACCGCGCAGCTGCGTGTGGAAGTGGACGTGGTGCTGCACCACATACAGGGCAGCAGCACGATCGGCCCCACACAGCAAGGAGCGCATGGGGAAAGGATCAGGAGCAGACTCGGGGTCGTTGGGGTCCGCTGCCTGCATCGCAGTCGTGTCGCATGGTCCCGATGGCACGCTGTCAGCCGAGATGCACGCGGCACTGGAGTCTTTCTGGTCTCGGGTTGCGGTTGCCAGAGGTGGAGGCAGAAGGGACTCCTTGCTGCACAGCAATGCCATGCAGTGCCGCGAAAGCATGGCGAGGAAGCCGTCGCGCTCCACGACCTCACACGTGCGGGGAGCATGGTGCGACGTCACGTGACCGCCGGAGGCCTGCTGCTGGACCAGTGTGGCGAGCTCCTCGGGTAGCGGAAGTGGGTGAGGGCTGCGGACCACCACGGCAGGCGTCCTTAGCACGCTCCGGCCTGGCTGCGATGGTCCGCCTGCTGCGGCCGACGGCCCTCGTGCGGTGGTGTAGCAATCGCGCAGCAGCCATGACGCCACCTGGCCACAGCGGCGCTGAATCAGCAGCGTCCCGTGAGCCGCATCCATCACCAGCTGCGCGACGCCGCAACCATAAATCTGATGGGCGAGAGGGTGGCACGCGAGGATGCGGAGTAGCACGCTTTCCTCACTGCGACGAAGCTGAATCACGGTGACGTGCGCAGCCACCTTTGTTTGTGACCGGGTGGCTGTGGATGCTGGTGGCAGCAACGGAGACGACGCCGCGATGGCGATCGCCTGACTCGTGAGTTTCTCGCGAACCGGAAGTGCACTCAAGATGCTGTTAGGGCGTTTCCGGATGTACGTCACCAGCGCACACGCCTCCGCGAGGCCACCTTCCGAGACGTACCGAAGTGAGGCCGCCGTGCTGAATTCCCGCATTCCGGTTTCGGTGGTGCTGCTCGGGTCATTGCAGGTACGACGGAGCACATCAAAGGCCTCGGCACACACCTGCTCCGGTGTGCCGATCCGAATCTCACGCCCCGCACCGGAGAGGAAGAGGAGCGTAGGCATTGGGGATGCGTGGGCTGCAAGAGAGGCACCACAACTTCCCTCACCCTCACGGCCACGCATCGAACCCGCGCCTGCTCCCAATGTCGGAGTCAGCAGCCGCAGCCGTAGCTCTTGCAGCCGCTCTTTCCGGCACGCGAGGTGCACGCCAAAGAGCTCGCGAGCGAATACCTCAAGGGCCAGCTGCGCCACGTGCTTGGGAAGGACGACCACGGAGGACTGCGTTGACGGATGCAGCGGAGAGAAGGTCGCCACGGGAAAGGCAAAGCTAGGCGACATCAACGCCTCAAAGCCGCTTCGCTGCTGAGCAAGCGCCGCCGTCGCCCATGCTGTCACTGGGGACGCGGCTCCAGTGTGCGATGCGACAGGCGACGGCAGAAGAGAGATGCCAAGGCGGCAGAGGACATCCGCCAGCTCCTCTGAGGTGGGTAACAAGGAAGGAGGGACGGCGGTGGTGACCAGATGCTCCTGTGAGCGTGACGCTGACGAAACGAACAAAGCAGTAGCGGGGTCGACGGTTGCATGGCCCACCGCTATCCGCGGGGCGCCTTGCAGAACGAAATCGGAGAACTCTATCGTCGGAGGTGGCGAGCGAGGAGACGATGACCCCGCACCGATGCCACACCGCGCAAGTTTCCCTGTGAACCCGCGCCAGCACAGGGGGTGGTGCCAGCGCCATTGGCCTTCGCTGGTGGGGCCGTAAAAACAAAAGGATGTGGTCTGCACGCTCAGAGGGGCTAGCAAGCGGAACGACGCATTGTGCAGATGCCGTGGCAAAGACCGGGACACCTCTTCACGAGGATCCTTCTTAAGTCGAGAGGTGATGGCAAGAGCTCTTGTGTGTGACTGCGCCTCTTGCGCCAAGACCACGAGCTCCCCGCATCGACGCCCAGCCTCCACAAGGAGTACCTCTCGCAGCGTGCGCAGCTTCTCGGGATGGGTTATACACTGGGACAGGACGCGCTGCCAGACGGGAAGGAAGTACACCAGCAAGGGGTCCTGAGGCAAGGCGGGGAGACGGAGCCCGTGCGTCACCCGTGGAGTGTCGTGATCCTCGTACGGAGTGAAGTGCCGCGACTCAGACGGTGTGCCCGCCTGCAGCTGGCGCCGATGCCCACCGCGACGCTGGGAAACCGTGTGCTCGTGCTCGTGCTCGTGCAGCAGCGCTGCAGAGGATTCTGTAGGGCCCTTCTCTTCTGCCACCGCCGATGTAGACGATTTGGCAGTTTCGCAACGGACTGCGATCTTTGGCCCATCGACATTGTGCTCCGTGCCATCCTCGCATGCCTTCCCTAGTCCTGCCTTGTTTGTTGTCCTCGCAGTCTTACGGGTGGTCTTGCCTCGTGCCCGCTGCCCTCTCCCGCGCTTCTGAGGCGATGATGGTGCCTTTGACGCAGAGGGGTCTACCACCAGCGGAGGAGGGATGTTGACTGCGCTAAGGTCGCGGACGACCAGCGGGGATGCGTGACACCCTAGCGGGGTCAATGGAGTGACCGTCAACGCCCGCCGCTCTTCCCACTCCTGAGCGGCCAGCTGCAAGAGCGCCAGGGCAGGGTTTGGGCTCAGGGGGCTGCTGTGGAGGTCGGCCATGCTGGAAGAAGCGGGAGAGGCAGCGAAGGAGTGCGGTTCGCCGCCGTGTGCACAGGAAGAGGTGGTAAAGCTATCTAGGAGGGTGGCGAGGCGACGCTGCATCTCCTGGTAGGAGCCTGGGGCGTCAGGAAGGATGCGCCGCCACTCGAGGAACGACGGCGCGTCTCCTTCATGGACGGCGGCGGCGTCGCCATTCTCCTGCACCCCCTGCAGCTCACGGGTCGCTCCCTCCTCTGTGAATCCTATGCGCACGTCAAAGTACACGGTGCTGAGGGAGAGGAGCAGCAACGCTTCCTGTGCTGGCACGCCCGCAGCGACGGCCAGACGCAACGCCGCGACCACACGAGGCCGCGCATACAGCGCAAAAGGGAAAGAATGCCCTCCACGGTGGCTAGGCGTGAAAGGAGCCTCCCGCTGAGGGTGGGGCAGCGTTGCGATCGGCGGCGGCTGCGCATGCACCAAAGGAGCCAGCAGTGGGCTGTAAAGGAGCGACGGGCAGGCAAGACGCTCGTACGGAGCGAGCAGGCGCACTGTGTACCGCAGCGCCGTGAGCCGCGGCAGCGTAGGGTCCGAGAGAACAGGGCGTGCCACCCTTGGTGTGGCTGATTGAGATCGGTCCCGTCCGGCGGCTGCTCCTTGAGAGTCCCATCCGGTGGTCGAAGGCTGCTGCGGGAGAGTAGGGCTAGTTGATGCCTCCGCCTCACAGGCAGAGAGCGACAAAGAAGGAAATGCTACGCAACGTGTGGAGACACGCGTGGAGCCGACCGTCTGCAGGCAGTGCCTCTGCCGCTCCTTCCGCAGGGCGGCGGTGCGCCAATACAAATCACAGTGTTCATAAAGCTTTGGGTGGTCCTCGTAGGCGAGGAAAACAGCCTTGCAGGGGCCACAGCGGGCTACGATGTCATCTGTGTCTGCGGGGAGAACTCGATCTTTGCGTGTGAGGGGCCGATGGTGCATCTAGACAATCGAAAGAGTAGGAAAAATTTTAAAAAACACAAAGAGGGGATGGCGGCTGCCCTGCTCCTCAGGCCTGAGAAATGCACACACGAACTTCGAGAGTGCTCAGTGAATGAAAACTGGATGACTTTAATGTGGTTTCGCTTTTGCTGTGGCACATTTGTACGTATGAAAAACGGTAATGCTCTATGATTCCTTCAAGCAACGCATGTAGCGCTCCTTTTCAAAGAAACGCACGTCACGTGATCTTCTATGGGAAGGGGGGGTGATGAAAAGCTGTGTTACTGCAACCAAGCGTCACGACAAGCCGAAGAGAGCGAGCAATAATAGAATGGGGGTAAAGGGACGATTCACCATGGGTGCACACGTACACACACACACACGCACACACACGCCCTCGCTTGCGACACGTGACACATTGTGCGGCTCTCCTGAAGGCAAGTGGATGGCTCGAGTGTCTCCAAAGGAGCCGCTCGCTTCCTCGCTACACAAGACGTGGACAGCGGGGACCGGAATGCAAGACCCTCTCCATCAGCGGATCCTCGCTCTTCATAATCTCTTCCTTATAGGCAACTGTTCACGCTCAGCAGGAATACCCTTCCACTATTATCCTCATTGTAACATTCGCGCTCTCGATGTTGTTGTTATTTTGTTTCTTCCTTTTTATTTCCTTGTTCAGACTATGGTCGTTGCTCCAAAGGCATTCGGGTTGTGTGAAAGAAAAAGAAGAAGGGGGAAAGGACTCACCGCATGCATGGACCATTGAAAAAAAAAGGGGGAGTAACTATGATCCACGGGAGAGTCTGGAACGCCAAGAACGATGTGAGGGAAAAGAAGACAAGAAGTAAAAGTGAATGAAGGAGGGGAAAAGGGAGAGGAAACAAAAGAAAGAAACAATACAAGTTTTTCTTCGAAAGAAGGTGTCGTAAGTTCAAAGGTCGTTGGGTGAAGTGGTCGCAAAGCGTATGCAAACACAAACGAGAAAACGCGTTGTAAATATTGCTCATCGACGGGTGCCTGCTGCACTCGCATGTGCGCGGGTGAAAACCTACGCGCTGCCCTCACATGGGGGTGGGCGCCCTCTGAACGCTTACCCACCCCAACGAAGATACAGAAATAAGGCAGGTTGGAGTCGCCCATCGTTTTGAAAGAAAAACGAAAGGAAGACGCGCAGTGGTTGCATTATATAACAGTTTACAAAACACAAAACTATTTCAAAACACACGACTCTGGCTCCTGAACATCAGAGCGCGGAAGATAAGGAAGAGCAAAGAAATTAAAAAAAGGCGAACGGGAAACAGCGGGTGTGACAACCGCAAACATCAGCTAATGAGACGGAGGGAATGCCACAGAGCCTCGCATCCTCGTCCGCACACTCCCGCACGCAGCCAAGAGGAGCAGCACTGGTACACTGGTCACATACCAAAAAGAGAGAGAGATAGAAAGAGAGGCAGGACGATAAGATGCGAAGCAGTGCACCACGTAGATGTGTTTTATCTGTACAGAAAGATGAGTGCCATCATGACCCAAGAAAAACAAGGAAAGCAAAAGCTTCGAGAAAAAAAATCCGGCGTCGAAGCACCAAGTCAGCGACACAAATCAAAACATGCGTATGGAACATGGGTACACGTGGTATCGAGAGAGAGAGAGAGAGCAAACGAACTGAGAGGACGTCGGCAACACGCGACCCTGCGGTAGAATACTGGTCAGTAGTGACGAGTGGAGAGGAGGGGAAAGGAGGGGAGAGGGAGAGAAACATAGCGCAAGGCAGACACCGAAGAGTAAGGTTTTCAGAGTCGTGTGAGGGGAACACAAGTAAACAAACACACAAAACATCCATGAAACGAAAAAGTGAAATAATCAATGTCAACGGAAAGGGAAGGAGAAATAACTATAAAGAAAGCCAAACAGGCGAGTGAGAGAGAGCAAGAGAGAGAGAAAGATAGTATCAGCAATAAGTAGTAGAAACAAAAGAGAAGAGAGGAAAGCGCCAACATACGCATTAGAAAATGTTAAAGTACGGAAGAACTATAAATAGAGGTATCGCGGTTTTCCCCTTTTTCGCTTCTTCTTCTTCTTTTCTGCGATCGTGGATATTGTCAGAAGACTGGATGTAATCATAGCTCCTATCTTCCAAGTCTCCATTCATATTTGTGCTTCAACGGACGGTGCCTATTCCTGCCTCCCCTCTCCATCTATAGACCACCTGCGTGTAGTTCGAAGAACCCAGCACGGATAGACGTGGAGAGAGAGAGAGAGAGAGAGAGAGATAGGGTCGGGAGTCACCTCCTATCGCATCGACACAAATGTACTTCCGATAAGCAGCAGAAAGAACTCGAGGCGGCATTCCTGAAGCGTGAGACGTGAAACAATGAGAACGGAAAAAGGGAATAAGAGGAAGCCACTAAGATGGGAAGACGGAGAATCGTATCCTTTAAATATAAAACAGCTTTCTTTAGACTCAAGAAAGCGGAGCGACATTACAATTCTCATGGCTGACCACTCTGGTGCCTCACACGCGCGATAGGTTCCGCCTCTGTTCCGATCCCAAGAAGCATTCAAACGGATAAAGGAGGGAAAAGCTGCCGATACCTTCACGATAACGGAATCAGTAACATAGAGGAGATCCCATGGCACACCGTGAGAGAAACAGGAAGGAAGTTCAGAGCGCTCCGCAGCTAGCAAGACGAAAGAGGAACACAACTGAAAAAGGGATGGACATCTAAACGGGAGGCAAGTTCTGACACCAAGAATCGCGCGCGATGTCGCGTCTTTCTTCCTCTTATTCATCCTTTCTCTGCGTTTCGCCTTTCCCTCAAGCGACGCGGTGATCAGTTTGTGTGGGCGAGCGAGTACTGCAAGGAGGTGAAATATGACAGCAGCGAGCGGAGCTGGTCGGAGCGTGCGGCATCATGCGTCGAGTTTGACAGTTCCGTTAGAATGTCCGTAATGGCGTCCTGCACTCCGCCGTAGGAAGCCTGCACACTGCGGAACTGCTGCCGCAGGTGGGCATCGTCAATCGCAGGGAAGTCGGGGTCCGCGCCAACGGTGCCCTCCTGACCGCGCGGCGCCGCCTTCCTTTGGTGGGGCCGCGCGGACGAGTTCAAAGTGTCGACGTCTGGCGATGCCCCCATGGCGACCTGCTCCATCAACGCCAACATGGACTGGGAGCTTCCCATCTCCCCAAGGCTCCGCTTTTTGCCCGTGCGGGGGTTGCTCATGTTTGCTTGGCTGCCGCGGCCCGTGGGACTTCCGATTCCCAACACCTGTTGCGCGCTCTCATCAGGCGGCATCAAGTCAAGGTCCCACTCCTCGTCTTCGTCCTCCAGCACGTGCGTGGGCTGGGCAAGCGAGGGCGGGGCACCCGCTGCTGGCTGACCGTATCGCGGCTGTGCGCTGCTGCCCTGATTCCCGCCGCTCGCACTGGAGGGCGGTGGCGCTGTGCGGAGTGAGGGCGCCTTCATACTCAGATCCAACTGATACGCCGCTGGGCTAGTAAAGTCTTTGGCCAAGATGCCGCTCGCGCTAGGGCCCGCGCCGGGCTGAGGACCTTTACCGCCGACCACGTGGCCGGCCGACGGGGCCTTGTCGAGGCCAGACTGGGCAGGCAATGTACGCAGGTTTAACGCGGAAAAGAAGTTGTTGCTCATGGGTTCCAGCGGCTGGATGCGGGCACGCGGTGCGTGCTGTTCTTGCTGTTGCTGGGCTGGGCTCCACTGCACGCTGTGGTCGCTGGTGTGGTGAAACCCCATGCCGCCTGTGCCCGTCCCATACGTAACGCCCTCACTGCGGTTCTGGCCGCGGTTGAGGGCGGTGCTCTGGATGTTGAGGCCGCTGCCCATGTCATACTCGCCCGGTGCAAACCCCGGTCCCAGGGAGGAGAACATGGGCTCTTCTGCACGGGCTCTCGATGTCCCAGCTGTATGGTCGCCACCTTTGGGCTGCGCTCGGCGGGCTCCTGGGCGTGCAACACTGGCCTCAAGTCCCTCGTCCAGCATGAAATCGTAGTCGGCCATTCCGCGTCGGCCACTCGTCGCTCCGTTGTTTCCAGAGGCCAGGGTGCGGTCCGTCATGCTTCCCAGAGACGCGCGCACGCCGGCATAAAAGTCTGCGCTGCTGTTGGTGCTACTCAAGTTGACCGTCTGATTCGCAACGGCAGACAGATTTGACGTCGGCTGCTGCGGTGGCGATGCGAACGAGGCACTCTTGGCGCTAACGGTGCTACTACGGCTGACGCGCGTCTGCTGATCCTGCGCGTTGACGGTGAGTGCCTGGCGCTGCTGCTGCGGGTAGCCCATGCTGGGCGCCAAGTTCGGTGCGGAGTTGCCGAGCCCCACAGCACTTGCCGTGCTAGGGCTGATGGTGACCGCGGCACTCCCGGAGTTCGCTCTCGGTCGGCCCTGGGCGGTCACGCCACCATTGGCGCTGCGATTCAAGTTTGTCGCAGAGGCGCCACCACCGTCAATGTTGAAGAAGCTGGCGGTGTACCAGCCAGGTCCGCTCGGGTGCAAGGCTGAATACGCGGCGGCGTCCATTTCATCGTCCAGGCCCGAGTCGCTCCCACGTTTGCTGTCATTCCCGCCGCTGTTGCCCGAGCTGGGCTTCTTGCCACCACCTCCACGGGTGGGGTTGCTGGTCTTGCCCCGTCGCTGAGGGCTCTCCTGTTGTGTGGTACCAAGGAAGGCACTGGATGCCGCGACCCCAGAGCCCAGCAGGTCCTGCCCCCTATCTGTGCTCGCGTCCATGGCGCTGTGAGTGCGTGGAGGGGTTCCCGTGCCGCCGTCCCCATCCTCGTGCGCGCCGTCCCCGCGGCTCTGGCGACGGCCCAAGACGCGGGACTGCACACGGCCTCCGCGAAGACCGTTCGCACCGGCTCCATTCATGCCGGTATTCGTGTTGTTCAAGCTGCCGTTGGAGTCGTTGTTCAGGGTGCCGCCGTACCCATCGCTTCCTTCTTGAGTTGTGTTGTTCCGTGTTTGCGTCAGCTGAAACGTGCTCCCGAGGTTGACAGCGCTGGCAAATCGAGCGGCAGAGGGCACCATTGCGGTGTCATCGTCGTCTTCCTCTTCATTTCCATTCGTGCTGCTGTTGTGCTTACCGCTCCCGCGCGTTCGTCCGTTACCACGTCGATTGCTGCTGACCTTCTGCCGCCCAACACTGTTGCCTGCCGCATTAGAGATGCGCGCAAAGCTAGAACCAGCCCCATAGATTCCGTCGTCCTCGTCTTCCTCGTTGGCCGTCTTGCCAGGCGAGGTCGCTGGTTGTCTACGGCTGTTGCTGCTAGGCTCCTTGCTCTTTTTCTTGGCACTCTCCTCGTTCCGGAGGGTCGATCCCTCAAACAGTTCCGTGTCGAAATCGCTTCCCGAAGAGGAGAGCGAGGACTCCATGGTATCGGTGTCGAGCGCGTAATGGGTCTCATCCATGTGGTAGCCGTCGTCAATGGTCACCAGAGGAGCCGCCAGCGCGCTGGGCTGGTGCTCCTCCTCTTCCTCGTCAACGACTTCGTCGTCGTCGGTGAATTCATCCTCGACGTTTTCTTCCTCGCTGCCTCCGTGATCCCCGGCGTCGTCATCGCTGATGAGCGGCCGGGTGTTGTCCATGACGATTCGTACGAGTTCGAGGATGCGTCCCTTGTTCTCGTTCGTCAACGCGTTTGCGGTGTCGCGGTCCGTGAAGGTGGGCACATACGAGCGCATGGGATGCTGTTTGACATTGCGGCCCAGGTAAATTCCGTGGTGCTGAAAGAGAGGATGGCATGCGGCCTCCTCTGCCGTAGGACGCTGCTGGGGGAAGAAGTGGAGGCAGCGCGTGATGAGGTCGATCCAGTCGGCCTTGGCCGATTCAGGGCAGTCCAGGATCCAGTAGTTACGCAGGTACTCGACGAGGCGCGAGGGCCGTGGTGCACTGCTTCGTAGGTAGCTAGCAGCATTGCCTTTGGGCATGTAGCGATCCACGTCCTGTCGAGACGGGGTCCCGACAACGTTGAGAATTACCTCGAGCTGCGTGGAGGCGCGCACGCCCTCCCAGGCACCATTGTCGTCAAGGGCGGAGGGGACCGTGAACAAGGTCCTATTGGTGCACATCTCGTACAAAATGCAGCCCATGGACCACATATCGAGCCCCGGGTGCCCCTTGATGGCCGTCATCACCACCTCTGGCGCGCGGTAGTAGCGAGTGCAGACGTAGAACGTGTCAGAGTCCTGCATTTCGCGCGCCAGACCCAAATCGGCGATGCGCAAGGTGGAATTTAACGCTCGCGCTTGGTCGAGGCAGACGAGGATGTTCTCTGGCTTCAGGTCGCGGTGAATGATGCCGCACCTGTGTAAGTAATCCAACCCGAGAAAAAGCTGGAAGCCAAAGACAGCCGCTGTGGTACCGAGGTAATTCGCGGTCAAGGAGTAGCGCTGCTGCTCCGAATCCGAGGCGCACAGCTTAATGAAGGAGGTCAAGTCTCCCTTCATGAGTGGCATCACAATATGCAGAGAGAAGGCCTCGTCTGGACGGATCTCATTGATGGACTCGCTCAGGTACTGGTGGTGGAGCGCTAATTTTTCATCGGTGTCAAGGTCCGTGTACTCGCTGCCAAGCACATTGAGGCGATTCGACCCAAGTGCCGGCATACTGACCTTGGAGTCCACACCGCCCCGGCAGCGGGTAACGAACATGGACTCGAAGTCAATGACATGTGGATGGGACTTGTAGAGAAATTGCATGATGTCCACTTCACGAATAAGGCGTTTCGTCTCCTGTTTGATGAAATGAGGTGCAACGGTCTTGATGGCGACGTCGGTGCCCAAGATGAGATCGTGGTACTCCTCCACGAGGCCGAAACCACCACGGCCAATCTCCCGCGTGAATTGGTATCGACCCACTAACGCCTCCGGCATGATTATGAGCTAGGTGGACGCTGCCTGGACCCAGTAGTTTGGTGTTTGCCCCGCTTAACGTGTGCACCTCGCACTGGAGAAAAAGTCAGAGGCCAAGAGCAGGTCGAAAGGAACTATGTAATAAACAAAGAGTGGACTATAAGAGAAGGGCGGCAAGAAAAAAACTTAGGACAGACAAAAACGAAAAATGATCGCCAACACACAAAGAAATGAAAATGAAAATGAAAATAGACAGAGCAAGTCACACGCCCACAAAAAAAAAGGCAGCAATGTGGTGTTTTTGTTGTCTTCCTCACGTGGAGTAGCGGCTGTACGCGTGACCAGCGGTTGGTGCTTTCGTTGCTGATGTCACTACTGACGATCCTTCGCGTTTATCCTCTTTTCTCGCGAAGCTGAAACAGAGGTCCGGCGCACCGAAGGATTATAGGGTTCGTGCGGGAAAGGGAGCAAGGGAATGACAAGCTTCCCCTAAGGAAAAGCACGAGAGAGAAAAAAAAAATCAAAAAGCAACAGAGGAAAAGCAAACCGTGGTGACGAGCGAACCAAGAAAAGTCGATGACGCCGAGAAATGAGACTCAAAAAAACAAAAGGGTGACAGAATAAAGCTCGCAACACCCAATGGTGGGTATTCTCTGTCGGTGAGGATCAGCACTCGGGCTTGATAAGTTTCTTTCTTTTCTTCTTATTTTTGTAATTCCTGTTATCAAGCGATCTCCCTGTTATATTCCGTCTTCTTCAATAAAGTCTAGCAACTTCTGCTATGTGGCTATTAAGAGGTTCTTGTTGCTTCTTTCCTCAACGTGCGTGTTCATGCGTGTTGACGTTTTGTTGTGTGTGTTTCCAGAGGAAAGAGAGGAAGGAGAAAGAGGAGGAGAAGGGAAACGAGGAAGGGATCTTGGAGTAAAAAAAAGAAAGAAAGGGGAAGGGGGACGGCGGCCTGTGCAGCTCGAGTCGGTGCCATGCAAACGTGTCTAGTTACGCCTCTGTCATGCCATGGTAGCACAATGGTCCCCGTAAGAAGGCAACAATCAGAAGACGGCACTGGGGGAGAACGAGCAGAGAGCCCATTCATTGCACATAGACACAGACACAGACACGCACCCTCCGTCCTTTTTTTTGTAGCTACTTTCAGCCTCTTTTTTTTTCTCCTCCATCTGTCTATCGTGGAGAAGTGCGGGATGTTCCCACAACAAGGGCAAACCCAGCGCACATGCTACAGGTCTGCGCACGTTTTCCGGTGCATCCTGCGCGGGTGCTTTCCGTTGTTGAAAACGTATACTATGGTACTTTTTTGGAGTTTGGATTTTGATGGGTAAACGCATCCTATGAAATGTCACACAGAGCAAGAAGAAAACCTTATTCTCTTTTACCTTTTCACTCCACACTGTCCTTCCCGTTTCGTTCACACCGCAATTCGTGAAACGTCATGTGATAATTTTTTAAAAAAGTGGCACGAGGGTTCAGCACATGCTAGGTAAACATGATCCTGTGGGAAACAGATCAACGGTTGTCTATCACCGTCCTCAAAGTGGTCACAGGGGAAATAAAAAAGTAGAACGAGAAAAGGGAGACTTCTTTCCCATATTTTTGGTGAAAAAAGTTCCTACTACTGATAAAAATGAATATAACTTTTTTTTTTTTGATAACGGCGCTAAACGAGGGGAAAAACAAGAAGAGAAATCTGAACCCGAGTCTGAGGTCGCATGGGTAAGAAGGACAAGAACACCAACGGTCAAGACACCACCAATCGACGGAATGAAACATGTCAAGAAGTACACAAAAGATCCGGGGGAAAATATTCTAGGTGACTGCCCTACTCCCATGCACCTGCAGTGACGCATCGCACCATCTTCACACAGACATATTGCCTTGTGTTTGGGCAATGCGCAGTGTGAATGAAAGCCACTGGTGATGGAGTGAGTCGCCACCGAGTTTCTTTTTTTCATGTTCCGCCGCTGATCCACTGTGTTGCCACTGCATGGTTTTGTTCTTGTACTTCTTCTGTCATCGAGATTTTGTATTTCTTTCTTTTCTTTCCTTCACTCGTTAGCCCTCTTCTTCGCCCTAGTTTACGCGCCAATCTTATCCTTGATGTCATCCATGAAGGGCATAATGCGCTCGTGCTGGATGCGCAGGTTGGCGACGGCCTCCTCGCCTTCCATCTGGGTACCATCGTCGTTCCAGAGGTCGGTAGAGTCCTCCACAAACTGCTTCTTGGTGCCCAGAGTATCAAAGACGTAGAACTTGATGAAGAAGCTCTGAAGCACGATGAGGGAGAGGGTAATCTTCAGGCACGCCTTCATGGTGGCGGCGCTGATGCCACTCTCGCCAACATTGGCGTAGAAGTAGGTGCGGGCGGGCGCCTGAGCGACCAGCTTGTTGACAGCGAGGCGACGGAACATGATGGTAAGTACTCGGGGTTTCCTTGCTTTAAAGAGAAAAAGGAGAAAGTTCGTAAGACTAGAAAGAACTAAGGGAACTGGTGATAATTGAAAGCATAACGTGAGGGAGGGAAAGAAGTTTACATATGCGTATTCTCTCTTTGCCGTTGTTGCTTGCATTTCGTCCTGACGGTGCCGCTCGGCTCAAGACAGCTCCGCGAAGAGTGAATAAAGAGCTTGTCCCGGAGCGATGGAAAGTGGCCGTGGTGTATTCCTCACGTTACTGCCAAAGGAACAGAGTCCCCCCCCTCCTCCTCCAGGGGTGTGTGCACCTTCTTTCCTTACCCAAGACGGGTGGGGATGAAGATCGCTTGGACATATAACTTGTGTCAAGAGGAGCGAGGAGTTCTTTTTTGTTTTCGCCGAGCACAAAGACAGTCATTCGACTCCTCTTGCCGAAGCCTCTTCCACATATTTCGCATATTTTATTCCTCAGCGACATTATTGTCTTGCTGACTTCCGTTATTCTAAAGGATGCTGCGCACACCCAAGATGTGACGCACGCGTTACTCGAGATATTTTAAAAGGTAAAAAAGGAAAAGTATTATCGCGTGGTGAATACTAATAGCATAGCTCCAATGAGAGAGAGGAGAAAGGGGATCACAACTAGGCAGGGAGACGTTCGCACATGTATAGAGAAAGCGTCATGCAAACGAAAGCGCGAAACTGCGAGTAAGAGAAGAGGCATTGCCCCACAGGCGGACAGTTCGAATTTCATGCTTTTCCTTTTGCGTTCACTCTTCTTTACATTGCCGAGCTGCAACTCTTACGCCTGGTAGTGGATAGATGTGTGTGCAACGGGCACACGCACCTTAATCGATCTCATCGCTACCAGGGGCCAGATAGGCATCCACAATGTCGTCCAGGTAGGGCAGCACGTGCTTCTCCAGCGTCTCGCATGCTTCCGCTGCCAGCGGCGGCGCCGTCACCTCAGAGGGAAGCACCCCATCCCCGTCGGTGCCTTCGGCTCCGCTCGAACCAGTGCCCGGGGATATCGAGTTGCCCTCGTCGTCCAGGACCTCCACACGGTTCTCCGTCGCGGCCTCGGCAGCTTCCTTCTCCAGCATGGATCGGCTTTCCTCCACTGATCCCTGCAGCATGCGCTTCGCATTGATGCCCTCCAGCTTCGCCATGGCCTCCTCGCTCTCTAGCATGGACGCGATAAACTCCGCCAGGCACAGCTGCACGGCAGGGTGCCGCTCCTCACGCGTGGCGAGTCGGTGTACGGCCGTCAGCAACGCATCGCTCTTCAGCAGCAACGCGAACTGCTTCTTCTGCGAGCATGCGCAGTTGCGGAAGCACTGGGCTGCAAGAAGGCAATGCACTGGATTCTTGGAGGAGAGGCACCCATTAAGGGTGACGCGCCAGTCCTCATCCTCTAGCAGCAGCTCTTGGCCGTCGTAGGTGCGGGTGAGGTTGAGAAGGATTTGCAAGATCCATTTGCGAAGGTCGCGGCCGGCCTGCTCCTCGCGCTCGTCCTTCTCCTTGTCGCGCTCATTGGCCACATTCTTGTTGTCCTTTGCCGCCTCTCCACTGCTGCCAGTGGCGCCCTCACCGTCCGCCGACGCGCTGTCGCCGTTGACGGCCTTTGGGGTGAGAAAGTCGTAGTACGTCTGCAGCTTGCCCAAATAAAAGCCGCGCATGTCCTCGTCCTCCTTCTGCAGGAGGTCATCAATGGCAGAGACGTGGCTGGCGGTGAGGTTGCTCAGGAGCATGAAGGTGAGCTCCTCGATGGAGCGCACAAACGCGTCGGGCAGCGCGGACTTCTCCATACCATCAAGCAGGCGCATCGCCTTCCGTACGACCTTGTGCTCCACCAACATTTCCGCACAGGAGCCCTCCGCGGAGACGTTGATGAGGATGGTGAGGATGTCGCCAAGGATGTTGGCGCTCCCCGCGTGCATGTACTGGAGCAGCGTGTCGATGCTCTTGCCGCCCTTGTGCCGGTCGGCCAAAAAGGACCAGAGGTCACGATTGTCCTTGCTCTGCTCGGCGATGCCGTGAACGGCGGCCTTGCGCACATCCTCGCGCTCGTGCTTGACGAACTGAAACGTCTCCTCAAGCTGCGAGATGGCCTCCGCGGATGGCTGGTATGCGTCAGACATGACGAGTGGGTGTATGGATCTCTGCTCTCCCAGCAGGGATGCTGTACTGTGAATAAAAGGGAGCGAGCCTTGGTGATGAATGGGTGAAAATGCGCGCACACACGTGGAGGAGCGCACGAGGGAAAAGTTTGTTTCAGAGATTGTCGAATGTGTGAAGATCTACGAAAGGTCGAAGAAGGGGGGATGGTTCCCAAAGTACAAGAGAAAAGTGGTGGCGTGCGGACGCATTGATTCGTCGGAACTCTTAAAGCGACAAGTGGCATTCCATTGTTTCTTTTTCTCTTTTCGAGATTGGTTGCACGTGCGATACACGCCGCTAACGCGTCTCATGACGTTACTGGAGTACGAAGTCAACGGTACCTGGAGGCAGCTCATGGTCACCAACGGTGGATTCCTGCAAGCTCGCTTGGTACTATTGTACGCAGTAAAAGCAGCCATCGCACGTGCCCTATCCCAGAAGTCTCCTCGCACTCCCACACACACTCTCTCGCTCTTCTGATTCCTAAGTGCCACCTTGATTGTGTTTTGTTTCCTCATGACAGATTCAATTACTGCAACGGAGACATTTGGGTTTGTTTGTTTTTTTAAGAAGTGACAAGAACGAAACAGGTGGTGCTTTGCGGGCACCTCACGGGTCATGCATTGCCCCTCAACCCTTTAGGAGGAGGAAAGAGGCATCGAGTGATGTCGCTAGGACGTGATACCTCCGACAGAGCGTGCCTCAACCGCGGAGATATCGACGCTGGTACAGCATGCGGGAGGTGACCGCACCGAACGGCTTTCGTGTGTGCGTCTGTGTAGGTGTGTGCGTGTTCCCTCACTATCCCTCCTCCTCCCTATCGGAAAGGGCCTACGCCTCCGCTGTGGTCGCGGCCACCGAACCCGCCTCAGCACCCGATGTCGCTGTCTGCGCCTTCCCTAGGGCCGCTGCCACGTGCCGCCGGTGCACACGTTGGCCGTACGCCACGCGCACCGCGCGAATATTTCTGTACAAGTCGGCGGCGCACGCCTTGGGCAGCAGCTCTGCATTGAGATAGCCCGCGACGTCCAGCTCCTCCACCAGCGCAAAGACGGACTGCATGAGCGCCAGCTCGTCGCGCTCCACGTCGCTGTTCATCAAGGACAACACAACATTCTCGCAGAGCTGGCTGAGGAGCCACAAGATAGCGGAGACGGTGTCCGGCACCCGCAGCACCGCCGCTCCACCTTGGCGAATCGCCTGCTGCGTCGTCTCGGTCAGCCGGCGCAACTCGGCCACTTCGTCCTGGGCGAGCTGGAAGACCAGGGTACGATCGGTGGTGGTGCGCAGGCCCTGAAGGTCTGACGACAAGGCCGCCCGCGCTGCACCCAGCTCCGCCGCCAACTTGGCATGCTGCTGTGCCATGCTACGTGCTTCACTGAAGCGATACCAAAACGTTGCCTCGCTGGCCTCCTCCGCCGTCATGGGAGGTTGCGTGGAGGTATCCGTGTTGAAGGCTACCGAGATGGTGCTATCGCCCACGTTGTCACTGCTGGCGCCTGTCTCACCGTTGGCCGCGGCACCGCGCTGGTTGTTGAAGTCCGTGAGCACGCCAACCACCCGGCAGGCAAGAATGCGACTGACATCGGCAATGGCGTCCAGCTCTGCGGTGGGTTGGGTAAGCCAGAACTCGGCGCACGCCTCGAGGCCGTGGCGAAGGACGAGGAGGTAGGCGTCTAGCGTGACCGCGTGCATGGCCTCCCACAGAATCTGCTCCGCAAGTTTGTTATGTGTCAGCAGCTCCCCAACAGGCACCTGCGTGTTCAACAGCCGCTGCACCTCCACACGCACATTGGAGTCAGGATCGACCTTTGTGAAGAGACGCACGAGCTGCGCCTCCTGCTCCTCCAGGCGCTCGCGGCTCAGTGTCTGCCGCTCCAGCTCGTAACGCCGTGCGGTCAGAAGGAACGTGGCGTAGACGGCGGCGCGGTGGCGGTAGTCCCGCAGCCGATGGGCCATGGCAACCATGGACATCATGCCTTCGTCGAAGGGGTAGCGTGGCAGCTCCGCGAGGAAGCCCGCGTACTTGGCCATGGCGCTCGCCAGTGCGTCTCCGCAGTAGGCCTGCACCGCGTGTTGGTTCAGCGTCTCATTGTAGGCGGCATCCATGACCAGCAACAAGTGCGTGAAGATGCGGACGGCCTCGCGGTAGTGCCGGACCTCGGTACCCCAATCCGGCCCCTGTGCGCGTGGGGCGGGAATTTCCACATCAAGCCAGCTCGCATCGTCCGGTGAGAGGGCTTGCAAAATAAAGCGCATCTGCATTTGTTCTTCTATCGGAGCAGACGACAAGAAGGACTTTGTGAGACGCTGCGTCAAGGTCGACACGAGACGACGCTCGAAGCCCAGCACCCAGTCATCGTCGCTGCCTGTTTGCCTTTCCAGGAAAGTGCGATAGGCCTCCCCCTCCACCGGTACCCCGGCGTCCATGAGCGCCTTGCTAAAGGCCACCGTCAGCGCACAGCGCAGCGTGCACCATGCCATGTCGCGCCAATTGTTGTTCACGGAAAAGGCAGGTTCTAGCACGGCAAGGTTCCCGCACAAGGCCGCACCAATTACGGCGTCAAACCCGTGCCGCGGACCACTCTCTGGTCGTGCATAGCTCAAAGAATCCTCGTAGAGCTGGCTGAGATTATCGAGGCGATGCTCGTTGCCGGTCCACGCCAGCGCCAGCTCGCCGTGCGCGTACTCGCCGAACAAAGGCACAAGCGCCGTTCGCGAGCACCACGGTTCCTTGGTTGTCTGCAGCTGAGCCGCGCTGAGGACGCAGCTGTAGCTACTGTCCTCGCAGTTCACGGCAGCGCTAATGGCGTGGTGCAGTTCACCGCCACGCAGGTACGTGAGCAAGAGCTGTCGCAGCACGACGTCCTCGTCGCCGCGCAGGGTGGGTTGGCGTTGGTTGTCCCGGTAGGTGCGCTCGAGCCAGCGGCAAACGATACAGGCGCGGCGCAGCGTCGGGCGCCGCATGAGCAGGTCCTGGATGTGCGCATAATGCGTAATGTACCAGCGCCGCTGCGGCTGGGTGGAGGCGATCCCAATCACCTCTGGCTCATACCGCGCCGAACGCTCCGCATCGACGAGGACGTCTTCGACCAAGCTCCACAAATCCGCCTCGCGCTTGCGGCCGCCTTCATAGGACAACTGTTTGAACTGCTCAGCGGTTGCAATCGCTCGCAGCGGAAGGGTGTAGGCCGAGGGCGTCGCAGCGTCTGCGTCGGCGGTGAATTCGCCCTCCGCCGTGAGTGTGTGCTCGCGGTACCACTCGGCATAGCTGCGCAGGGCAGGAACTGCATCCGGTGCGACAGACGATGGCTGCTGCTGGTGCAGTGCGTTCATTGAGCGGTGGTTGCCGTCGTAGGACAAGGAGAAGGGCGTTCCATCCGCGTCGTGGACAACAATGGCCCCTCCCGTAGGAACGTGGCGGCCATGAATGTCCAAATGCGTGCCCGCCGTGACAGGAGGGGGTAGTCTGACTTTCCCGTAGATCTCCTCGTAGCTCATTTCACCGTTGCAGAAAACAGGAGAAGAGGGTAGAGGTATGCAGTGTTCAAGACGCTCAGTTCTTTGGATAAAGGGTCCACGCGTGCCCTTCCTATCAGTGAATGAAGGAACGGCTTCACTACCAGTCGGATCTCTTCTTTTCTGCGTAACACGGCTGGACGCAATCACTCAGCTTTCAGCCGCAGATGATTGTGTTTTCTATAATCACCACAATGATTCTCGGTTGATATCCCTGTGCTTCCTGTTTCCTTGTATCGCTTGCTAAGAGCAGGCCTCTAGCCCAGAGTGCACTCTGAGATTGCCCTGGTAAGAAAAGAAAAGAAACACACGAAAAAAAGGGCTTCGGCAGAGGAAACAAAGTCTGTTGCCTTGGTTCTTTCGTAAAAATGCTTCGGTACGCAGAGCGCAAGAGAAGTAGAGGAATAAGGTAAACGTGGGTGCAACACATACACAGCTGCTATCTCCGTTGATGCATTATTATATTTTACATAGGATATGACCTCCGAGAATGAGTGTGTCGTTGCGTTGTTTGCTTTTTTTCATGTGTGGGTGCGTCAACTAAATGTGACGCGGTGATGGGATTAGAACAGCGAGAAAGACAACGAGTAGAGAAGGGGGAAAGAAAAAGACAGGCGGAGCGAAAACACGCCCACGCACACGCAACTGGTGTGTCCTGTGCTCTCGTAACGCCTCATATGCACCCGGTGTTTTCGTTCAGACCTAGCGTCAGAGCCACACTGGTGTAGAGCCATTCACGTGTGCAGGCAGACATGACGCAGCACAACCCACAACCGCAACCTTTTAAAACAAAATCGCCACCCTAAGCATCCGGGCGCAGCAGACGCTCGTAGTCGGTGGCGGGTGGCACCTTGGCGCTCATTGGTGGGCCATACCAAAGGTCCTCCACGGGTGTGGGGGCGCCTACGCAGCCAAAGATAGCAAGTGTCTCGGGGTCGTCGCGCAGGTCCTCGTCGCCGGCTGCGTTGTCAGGTTCCCGGTGAGACGCCTTCTCACCGCGATTCTTCTTTTTCGCCGGCTCACCCGTGTCGGAGTGGTTCTCGCCCTCTTGCCCGTTAGACAGGGACGAAGACAGGCCTTTCGACGCGGCCGCCTGCAGGGCCGCTTGCGAAGCCTTCATCGCGGCAGTAGCTGGGCCAGTAAAGTCCAGGCCGAGCACCTCACGCAGTGGCGGAAAACTACTCGCGACCTCTGCGCAGTCGCCGGTCGCTGAGTTGGCCTTCTTGAGAAATATCGGGTCGTACCACGAAAAGGCGGGAATGGCAGCATCGGGGCCATCGCGCGCAAGGCGATCTTTGAATGCCTCGCTCGTCCACGGCGGCAGGGACAGCTGCTCCTCCGTTGAGGGACCTGAGCTGGACGACATGTCTGTCTAGTTTCTTTTTTTTTTTCTTCTTCACTGCTGCAAATTGTGCGTGGGTTGGTGGATGCACGGTGAGGGAAAAGGACAGGAAGGCGTCAGTGTTCACTTTGGTGAAAGAAATTCCTTTAATTCGTTTATTCCTCCTCTCTTCTTGGTTTGAGTAACGGACCTCATGGTAGGTTTGAATCGTCAAAAGGAAGTACAGGGAGCGCGCAAGAAGGTTTGCTGGAAGCATTTCAATAGAGCATGGGGGGAAAGGACATACAGTCACCGACCGAGTGCACTGCGTGTGTACTTCCCGTGTGTCTCCCTGCTCTCTCTCTCTTTCGAGGTGGCGTAGTGAGGGTCACTTGCGTACGTTGCTTCGTTGTTTCGCTTCTGAAGCGTGTCCGTCGTGTGTGAAGGAGTGCCAAGAAGGAGAACCCCTCTCAACCCTTTTTTTTTTTCTGTCTCTGTCGCACTGGGCTACACGTCAATAGGAAAGACGGAAATAGCACCGTTGAAATGAACCACCTGCATCAGGGCAAACGGTAAAAAAAAAAATAGTTTACATCATTGGGAGGGGGAAAAGAAGGAAGCAGTCGCCGCACGTATCCTGCAGGTGCATCAAATCTCAAGCGTCTGAGCATTGCGGTCGTCGCCTTGCTCTGCCGACGGTGCCTGCTGTGCCTCCAACAGGCCACGCACATTCGCCAGGCACTTCTCCACGAGGTCCGCAATCTGCTCCGCGTAATCCTGCGCCACCGCAGCGGCCCCGTCACCATCCACCACACTCGACAGCTGCCTCTGCCCTTCCACAGCCGCGTCGCGGATGCGCTGCCGGCTGGTGAAACGGCCTGTGTACTGCAGCAGCATGCGCAGAAGCTCGCCGTCTTCGACGACCCGACAGGTGGTCGCAGCGGTGAGGTTGAGGACGACGCCGAAGCAGTTGTACGCGACGCGCAGGTCCTCGTGCCCGAGAAAGAGGAGGACGACCTCATCACACTTCTGGTGCTCCATCCAATCACGACCGGTGTTGGTGAAGCTCATGTTCCCCAGGGTCCGCGTCGCCTCCACGGCCGCCTCGACGTCACCACGAACAAGGACAGCAGCCAGCACCAGCCCAAGGGAACGGTAGAGTTCCTCAAGAAAGATGACGCCGCTGTCACTTCGTGCCTCAATCGCGGGAAAATAAAAGGAGAGGTTGCTCAAGCACATCAGGGCGTAAATCATCGCGAGCCGGCGTCTGTCCTCATTACGCGCCGTACCCATCGCGCTGCTGGCGTCAACTGTTTGGAGAAACAGCGTCAGCTGGGTGGTTGCCTCTTCGACGAAGGTCAAGGGCAGCTCCGGTGCCATCGCCGTCACACCGACAAGCCAGACGACGCACTGCACCACCATTAGCGTACCACCGTTCACCAGCGCGTCGTCGTCGTCCTCTTCTTGTGCCTCGTCACCCTGCGTTGCCGTCGCCGATGTCGCCGCGAGTGGTGCGGAGAGAAAACGATTGAGAAGGGACAGCTCCACCGCTGTTCCGTACTGCGCAAGAAACTGTTGCTGTGCTGCACATCCCTCTGCCACCTGGGCCATGACACTGCACAAGCGTGAAATAAGAAGGTGGAACAGTGTTTGCTCCTGCTGCTGCTGCTGCTGCTGCTGTCGCAACGTCCCATTGAGGCTGGCGCTGCTGCTGCTGCCGCCACTGGACTTCCGCCCATTGACGAGGATGGCTGCCCTTGTGTCCCTCACAGTTGGCTGAGGGCCCAGGCTTACGGCCTCATGAATTGTGAGCTGGGCAGCGAGAGTCGCCAACCCAGCCTTCATGAGGGACGTGTCGGCCTGCGCCGCCTCGAGGCATCCGGGATCAAACATGAGCTTAGCGAGTGCGCGCGAGGCGGCAGACACGATGAGTGTCGAGGACATCGTCGCAGTCGGCTTCGCGTGTGTCGCGGCCTCTAACACGGACACAAGGAGCGGCAACGTGCCTAGCTTCAGCATGTGGTGACTGAAGTGAGGGCTTAAATCGCGGTACAGCAGGCAGACCCCGGAGAGGAGCTGAGGGAGGGACTTGCGTAAGCCGTGCTCGCCGCTAGCATCACCCCCGTTGCGCTGCGCCATGACGACGGCATCCTTGTAGAAGCCCAAAAGCCGCCGCAGCAACGAATTCAAGGTGGGAATGGCCCCCAACGTCACCAGATGCTGGAGAACAGGCGCAACCTCAGACGTCTGAGTGCGATTGCCCTCTAAGGAAGTTTCACTCGCGCCAGAGTTTCGTCTTGCGCCTTCACCTGCTGCCCGGGATGTGCACCCGCGAAGGGTCTCCAGCACATCTACAGCTACGTGCGGCTGCTGCTCCACCACCCACTCCTGCGACAGTAAGTGGAGCAAGGGCTCGAAGGCAAGCTCCTGCTCGAGCCATTGCACGACACGCAGAGAGGCAACCCGGTGTTGTTGCTGGAAACGGAACGTGCGAGTCCCCACGACATCTTCCGGCGCTGCGGTCCCAGTACGTGCGTCGTCGACGCCCTCCGCTGCGAACACGGCGAGCGGGGAGGTGACGAGGTGCCGCAGAAGCAGTACCACCTCCGCCAGCGGAGCGCCGTCATCGCCTTGTAGCGATGTGTTGCGAAGCACCGTGACTGCCATCACGGAGGCGACGGCACACGCCTCTCCACTGAAAGTCGCAGTGGTGCCGCCACTATTTTGGAAACCGAGGCCACCGCCCGCGACTCCGCTGTTGCAGGCGGTGATGTAGTCACCAAAGTACGTCAACCACGCAGGCCACATGACGTTGCGGGGGTGTGAGAGCCACCGAGCGAGTTCGCGGAGAAGCAGCACTTGCTCCTGAGGGTTGCCCTCTGCTCCTTGCAAGCACGGGAGAAAGTTCTCGGGGTTCATGGAGGAGATGGCAGGGTGCGCCGCTGCTGCGGTTGCTCCAGAGCCCATGGACAGGAGAAGCGCGAGTGCAGGCGGCAACGCAACGTCAGCGTCACCACTGTACTTGTGCTGCCCGAAGGAATCACCCGCTGGTGGGAGTTCAGGGGAGCCTGGGAGTGCCCCAGGGTTATGAGCATCCCCTCGCGGCAACGAGCTAGTGCCTACGCTGCCTGTGGCGGCCAACGCCAGCGGCACGGCGGGTGGGGAGAGCGATGAGAGACGGCCTCCCTTTGGCATCCCAGGCAACAACGGTGCCGCTGCGGAGGCCTGCGCTGTGGCGCGGTGCGTACCGCCACTCCCCGGGACGCCGTACCGTCCCCGCCGCACACCCGCCCCGCTCAGCGGCTTGCCCTTGAGAAACGCCTCGCGGGCCTTATCGGTGGTCGGCTGCAGCAGCTCAAGTGGGGTCTCAGGGCGGAACGGTGGGTCCACTGCTGCGCGCGCATTCTTCAACAATCGCGTCACCCTGGCGGCGCTCAGCCGTTCGGCTGCATTACCTGCCAACAATGGGGATGCCGGAGAGGTGCACCGCTGAGAACCGTAGTCACCGCTAGATAAGCTGAGGCTGCTGCCACCGCCGAACGCCGCGTCCCCTGGGATTTCCTCATAGGTGCGTTGTGGCTGTCCGAGTCGCAGCTCTCGCGGCGGCGGCGGGGAAGGTGGTAGCACGCGGCTACCGAAGCTAGCGGAAGGAAGGCCGCTGCTGCTGCTGTCCCTGGTGGCGCCATGAAATTGCGCTCTCACCTTGCTCTGCACATGGCTGTAGTCTGTGACCGGCTTTGACGGGAGATCTCCCGCGCGTGTCAAGGATTTGTCTCGTTTTCCTGTGCGAGCGCCATCACCGCGGGGGTTGCTGGAGCTCCGCCCACGCGCACCCTCGATGGGGCTGCTAAAGAGAATCTGGTGGCTGCCCACCGCCACAGTGCGACGAGGACCAGGCAGGGCTGGCTTCTTTGGGGGCATCTTGTGTGTCTGCGTGCGTCCGCACTCTAATTATTCTTACACGAAATCACTGGTTTGTGTGCTCCGCGTGCAAATTTATGCTCGCGACACAGCAAGGCACCAACGGGTTTGGCAACGGTTTGTGTAGATATCCTGTGGATGACCGTTTAGGCGTGGCAGAGCCCCTGTGCACCGCTCGGGTACCTGTGAAAACAAATAGACCGCTCCCGAACGAAAACGAGCCACAACCAGATGATGAACCAAGTCTCAGCACTGGTTGTGTGTATGAGTGTGTGTGTGTATCGTATGGTTCAAGCTTTGACACTAGAAAAGAACAACAGTAGTGCAAACAAATACGGTGAAGAGGGCAGAGCGCAGAGAGAATAAATTCGCCAACGACGCCTGCAGGCGTGAGTCAACCACTGTGCCACAGAAAAGACGAAAGGGCAAGTGAGATTGTGTTTTTATGTAGCAGCCATGGTCGTTGTGGGTGTACAGTGTGCCCCCGCTACTCCTCCGGTCAACCAAGTTGAACGTTGCTTATCTCCTCATTAGCTTCTGTTGTGTCTCTTGATACGTTTAGACGGCATAGTTGGAACAACAGTGAGCGTGATGTTCTTTATATATATGTATATGTATATAATACAAGACCGCGCTTGAGGATTGTCACACGTTAACCGACCCTACGTGTGTCGATCCGGTACGTCACACAGTATCGAGTAGTAGCACGCGCCACTGGTAAACACCATGTCGCAACCCCTGTGGTCTGTTTGCCGTGTGTGCTGAGGAGGAGGGGGAGAGGGGGGTGCTCCAGCGCCATAGCTCAACGCTTCATCATAGCTGTGGCCAATGCCTCGGTCATGTGCACGAAACCGCGGCGATCTTTCGTAGCTGTCGCAAACAAAGTGCGTTCTACGCCATTCAAGTGGAGGAAGAAAATGCGCCATGGGGCGACAAGCAAAGCGGTTGAAAAATAAAGAAAGAGGAAGAGAAGTAGGGAACGCGAGACACTACGTGGTGTTTTGTCATTGTATAGAAAGGGGGAGAGATCGCGTAAGTTATTAAAAAAAAAAAAAAAAAGCGGAGCGCGCGAGCACCTGTGCACGCGAAAGTGAGGCAGCCACAGGAACAAGGGCACAGAAAGGAATAACAGCAGAAACAAGAAACGCATTTCACAAGTATTTATTCATAAGCCACGTATTTATGCGGGTGGGATTACCACGATATATTTTCGCTGTTGAAACAAACAATTTCGCGGGGAAAAGAGGCATTGTTCATGAACAGCCTGTTTGTTTTTATGTAAAAATACCAAAACGACATGTGTCGTGTTGCGTCCAGTTCCAGTGACCATTACGAAAGCATACACAATGTGGTCACGGTGTGTTGACCATCAAAGTCAAAGAAGCAAAAAAAGAAAAAAAAGAGTTCGGAGTTGGAAGGGGGAAAAGAACGGGGGAGAAGAAGTGATGTAAGCAAGAGAGGGGGGTAGGGAAGACGGTGACAAAGAGTGATCCAGGGAACATAAAGGAGAGAGAACACAGAAACAAATGTTTGAAAAAAAAAAAAACAGAGACTATCGCAACGCGAAGGTGCGCGATTTCCCAAAAAAAAAAAAAGAAAGAGAGAACGAACAAAGTAAAAAACAGACGTGGTCCGGCAAAGTTGTGAGGCTGTTGGCTGGTGAAAAAAGGAAGAAACATGCTAGGGAAAGCTTTAATGATACACTGCGTTCAACCACCACACCGCAAGGCATTCGTGCGCCGTACGGGGAGGATCTTTCTCACCCTCATGTAAAACCCTCATGCCACCGCCAAGTGCGTTTCTGCGGATTGCGGGCGACGGGATCGATGCGGTCATTCTCCACTCCCTTTCTACTGGGTGGTCATAGAGAAGCCCGAACCGAGCAATCGCCCTCACGTAGCATCTGACTTTGTTGGGGGCACGGCAAGACCAAGAGAAGTTCACCAAAGACGAAGCAACTGTCAGATGCAATGATAGGCGCCCATATTTTCGCTAGCGTTCATGCACTGAGCAAGCGATTGAAAAGTCGAGGTTTCGAAAAAAAAAAACTGATCGAGGAACGAAGCGATGAGGGTGCGAAGGGAAGAGGGAGATGACATCCAAACAACATGCAAGCACACACGCATCGCAGCCTCTTTCTTCTTCCTATCGTTTCAGAGTAACGACGGTGGCACCTGATGCGTTTGTGTGGGAGAGGCATCATGGAGGCAGTGAAGATATGGAAGGGGGAGGGAAAATCAGAGAAAGCTATAATCACATGGAAGGCGGTTCGCTTGCCTCTCTCTCACAAATTGTTGAGGAGCGAGTGCAAAACAGAAACCCGTAGAAGTTTGTTTCGAGAGGGAAACAATAATGTGGAAAAAGAAAAGCAGCGGCAACGTGCTAGGAAAAAAGAAAGTAACAACATAAGGTGGGAGGAAACAGAAAGATACGTGAGCATGGTGCCATGACCAGTGTGATATTGAAAAAGTGTGAGGAAGATCCTTTGCTGTCGCACAGTGCAGGCGTGAGAAGCCAAGATGAGCTTCTGTCCACCAACGAACGATGCTATTGATTGAAGCGCTCCTCCTCGCTCTCGTTTAAATACGCAGAACCGTTTTCGGAGAACTCGTTGCCCGAGTCTGACCACCCATCCGCCGTGTCATCGTCGGCTGGTCTGTTGACAGCTCCGCCGCTGCGATTGCTCATGCTGCTATGGCTATCGCTGCTTCTAAGTGCGTGCGGCCGCGGTGATGCATGGGACTGCTGCGCGTGCTTGTACAGGCGCAGGTACTTGGCATGGCTGGGAGGCAAGTTGTAGACGTCATCTACAGGGGACTGAGTCAACCCCGCAGGCGCGAAGGCAGGGCTGCTCTGGTCGCTGCCATTCCCCACGCAGTAGTCGTCACTGTAGATGGAGTTCCCCCGCACGGGCCGGCTGCCTGGGCGGTCCTGCAGCACTATACTCGCCGCGCTCACAACGCTGTTGCTGCTCCTGTGCGTCTGATTCCCTTTCCGGGGTGGCTTTGGCATGGGGACAGGTCCGGAGAAGGGCAGCCCCCATGAAGAACGGGGCATACCATCGCCGTCCCGTGTTGTCTGTGTCTGCAGCTCTTGCGGAGCCGTTGAAGGTTCCTCGGAAGCAAGAATGTAGTCCGTCCAGCTGAGGCCAGGCACGACGCCGAGCCTCGTGTACCCAAGCCCCACCACCGCTGCAAGCGCCACGACGGCGGCACTTCCCAGCAGTGCTCCTGCAAGAAAGAGACCAGATAAGGTGACGAGGGGGAGGTGAAGCACCTGCAGGCAAGGCCGCGTAAACGTGTCCAGCGTCGCGCGCACACTGGCGCTGGAGCAGCGGAAGCACGGCGTGCTCGCAGTGCCCATGCAGTCGCCTGTGCGATAGTCGCCACGACAGCGCAGACCCACCTCCACAGTGCACAACGCATCCACCAGCATCTGCTGTTCTGCGCCACCGCGGTTCCCATTATTCCAGACGTGCTGGAAGAAGTCACTCCAGGCCTCCATGAGGTGGGTATTCTGGTAGACCAGATCCTTGTTCCGCAAGCTGCCGTAGCAGACGCCGCCCAGCACACACGCGACGAGCGCCGTGGCAGCAGACAGAGCAAGGTACGTCCACATGGACACGGTGAAGATCCTCGTACCCCCAAAGAACTTACGCGGCGCCGGCACAACAAGCGTATCGTCGCGTTGTATCGTTGTGGTATCAGTGGTATCTGTGATGGGCGACGTTTGTGGTGACAGGACCCGTGTGAGAGAGGAGGGTCGCCCCGCTGGTGAAGCAATGCGCACGCTTGTTTCTGTAGCTGACTGGATTGCTTTCGACACCCGTGTTTCTGGAACGCTGGTCATCCCTGCTGACGGCGATACTCGGAGCTGCTGCAACGGTCGCTGCTGCTCCACTGCCGGTCTCAACCCATCTGCAGCTGGCTCATCAGGAGCGGACGTGCCCCTCTGGCGATCGTGCCACCAGGGTTGAAGATAGAAGAGACCAATGTGAACGAGAGGGAACAGAAGGAGGACACTGGCTAAGGCGAAGCCGTAGCGCACGGCAGGGACGACGCTGACCTGAAAAATATTCTTTTCGTTGAAGTAGGTGGACAAGTCAATGCTGCTGCTACCGCCATCTGTCCCTGCCGGTGGGACTGAGGATGTCAGCCCGGTGGTATCCTCATGGGGGTCGTTGAAATAGAGGAGGCTGTATGCACCAAACGGGTACAGTGCTGCTACAATGCCGGACAGGAGAAAAAGCAGCAGTGAGAGGAGAATGCTCAGCGTCAAGAGCGTGAGGCCTGAAATGCGTAACGCGGTGAACGCGGTTTTAGACACGTGTATCCGTGAATGCATTGCCTCGCCCCTTGGTTTCCTTGTTGTTGTTTTAAAGCTGACAATGCGACGGTGACGCGAATTCTAGTGCGTAGAGGTGCTCCTCCACACAATGTAAAAGCAATGCTGAAGGATAGGATCAAAGACAAGAAAGGAAGTCAAAATTGCGTCCCTGGCTCGCTTACGAAAGTCACAAGTTGGGGGAGAGAAAGAGAGGGAAACAACGCAAAGTACACGAAAACGCACGCTGGTGAATGAAGCAGCTGTGAGGGTGTTTAGCCTTTCTATTGAACCTAGCAGATTCTGATCAAATCTGAAAGGTGAACAGCCAAAGAAACGCTCAGGGAGAGGGAAGTGAAAGGGAAAAAAAAGAGAAGAAAACAGCACTCACGAAGGCTCGTGGTGAATCGCAAAAAAAAAAAAAAAAAAAACAGAGCCTAGACACGACAAAAGGGGGAGGAATGGAATAATGACGGGAATAAAGAGTCCAACGGTCCGTTTCAAGGAAAGGGAGAGAGAAACAAAAACAAAAATAAGAGGCCGAGTGTCTGGCTCCAGATGGGCGCTTCACAAAAGAGTTAGCACTAAGTGCGAAGAGAAGAAAAAAACACACAGAAACAAGGCTAAACGACGGATGTGCTGAAGCACCCGACTGACAGATGACCTGTGCCCTTCGAAAAAAAAAAGAGGAAGGGAAAGCAATCCTATGGTTTGGGAACGGGAGGGGAGTATGTCATGTGAAGGTGAGAAAGACAGACAAGAAGGTGAGACGTGATGAATTATACAAGGGCGACGAAGTTCGAAAAAGACCCGTGAAGGCTGCCCAACAAAAACAGGGTGTTAACGAATGAACACGCCAGTAGGGGAGGGAAACCACTCCCTTTGATTTGTTCATCTTTTCGGACAACGCATTGCTCACGTTATGATGATTTGCGTAACGCGTGAGTGAGCTCGTCTGATGAGACACTCATCTGTTGTGGGAGGGTCGTGTTACTCTATCTTGTACTTCTTTGTTCTTTGTTTGTTGATTATATGTGTGTTCTGTCACTGTCAAGGCGGCGCCGCACATACAGCCTTGGCAACTCCATCCATCCTTGCGGCTACGCGCATCAACACACCAGCAGCGAAAGGAGCATGGTTCACGAACGTAGAGAATAAGAAAAAGGATACCTACTGAAACGAACGTCGCGCGCCATGAGGGTCGCTCATAAGCACTAGATTTAGTCCCACCACACAAGCACACAAGTTCTCCACCCAACACCTCTCGTGAGATAGAGGGATGCGCAGTGGGGCAGTCATGTGGGATGTCTCTCGCTCCAGCAACTACGCTGACATGTCACAAAAAAAAAAGGACAACTGCAGCAACTCTTCTGGGGCTTTTTCCCAATGACATCTCCCTCGCTCCTGTGTCTCTCTTTTTTATTCCTTTCCTCCTCTTCTTCCTCTACACACACTCATACACAAACAATCACACACACACAATCACATACACACATACATACACAACGTGTTCATGAAGTGGACGCAGGGTCCACATCCAAAGCTCCAAGCAGTCTCTCATTTCACCTTCCGCAGAGTGATGAGGAAAAAAAAAAAATCTCCGGATGTTGAAGAGCGCACTCTACCTCAGCGGTCGATGACGTTTCTTATTCGCTCAATCGCGAAGCTACACGCGCCCCGTGGAAAACGATAGAGATTATCTAAGCCTGACTACATCACTTGAGAATCTGAGGAGGAGAAAAGAAGAAGTAGGATGACGAGAAGAAAAAAAATCGTTATCATTATCCGCGATAGCGTTCGAGAGCGTTTCCGGCAGTGCACAACAGACAAACCTGTGGACAGGAGCCTGATTCTTACAGATGCTTCTCCCATATTACAGCAAGAGACACGCAACAGATTCCAGGCCATAACGCTGCTGAGTGCTCTCATTCGATGAAGTATGACGAACGCACGTGCCAGGCGCGCGCCCTTCCACGCATCCGTCATTATGTATTTTCCAACTTTTTTTTTCAGTCTTGTGTGCCTTCAGAGTGTTCACCTTTCTTTTCTTTTCAGTGTTAACCGTAGACACTGGATGCACATGCAGATCTCTTACAAATGGCAGGAATAGTGGTGAAAGACAACAATTCTAAATGAAAATGTGGTGTTTAAAAAAAAAAAAAAAAAAAGGTGCGTTCGTTGACTGCATAAACTTGTATTAACAAACCCTGTGACAGAGCGGTGAAAGAGTCTTTCATCACAGCCATCATAAACAGAGAGCAGTGTATGCGAAACATAAAAGAGGAGAGAGAGGTTTAATGAACATCATTCAAGACATACGGAGAGGAATAGAGTGAAAACGGATAAAGTTGCTTCGAAGGGGTCCTCAAAGGCAAAAAAAAAAAGGAATATAGGCCAAGCGAAAACGGCGTTCTCACGTTTTTCTTATCTTTTTTGATAACTCAACCCGGACAGCCGATCGTTTGCGAAAGAAGCGCTGTGAAAGGAGCGGAGGCAATGAGGGCACAGGGAGCATGAGGCCGAGCTTTTAAGAAGCTGAAGCAGATGCGTAAGAGCAACCTTGAAGGGATGCAAAGCAAGACGTGTTTTGCTTTCGCTACGCCACAGATCGGCGTAGGGTATGTCTTTCCTTTCGCGTTCCCCCGTCTCCATACGCTAATGACACGACGTGAGAGAAGGGGGGAAGGAGGAACAGGCAAGAACACCCGACGCGTCACGGGGGCTCGCAAAAGACGCGCATCCTTTTTCTTTTTCTTTTCGTTTTCGTTCTATGCTAGGCCTGTCATGCAACCTCTTCGCCCTCGAAGAGCTCAGATAAAAGCGAGGACGTGGACAGGGTTCGTGAATGGGGGCTAAACACACCCTCGCTTGCCTGCGAATTCAGCGCACCGCTGCCGCCGTGGGGAAGGCCAAAAGTGTCGCATCCGCTTCGGTATCGGTGCGTGTGCACGCTCTCTGACAGGGGGCCGCCCGTGTCTTTGCGTGTGATGCGGGAGCCAAAGGGCGGAGAGGGGGTGGCATGATCCGAGGGTGCGGGGGAGCCCTGGGAGGTTTGCGCAGCCGCAGCGTCGCCTTCTAAGCCGACAAAGGCCACACGGACAGGGTCCTTTCCACCTACCCCGGCCACCCCGGCCGAAGTTGCGCTGCGATCGTCTGGGTACATGCTGCTCTCGTTGCTGGGGAGGCCGCTAGCCTGGGAACTTAGACTGCGTGAGCTGGAGATGGGAGAGCGTCCAGCGCACTGGTGGAGGGAGTGCTGGCTGGGCACACGGCGGTGCGGGCGGCCCTGCGAGCGTGACTGCGACGACTGCAAGGAGAGCGAACGCGACGATGACGACGGCGGCGGCGGCTGCTGCTGCTGCTGCTGCTGTGGCGACGAAGGTGATGACGGTCGCTGAAGGAGGTGGAACGAGCCGGGATGGTGGGTGGTGCCTGCGCCGTTCAAAAATACACCTGGCCGCATGGGCGCCGCAGCGGGGCTCGGTAAACCAGTGGTGAAGTAGTCAAAGCTGGTGGGTTTTCGCTTTGGTTTCCACCGTTCAGGGCGGTTGGCTGTTGCACCCGCCGCCGGCGGCGCGGAGGCAGAAGGTGGTGCGCTGCGTACCGAGGTGAGATGAAGGTTGGCACGGCCGCCCTCTTCGTCCGCGAGGCTCTGCGAGGCGCCCGTCACGCCAGGAGGGGACCGGGGAGCCCCCGGGGAAGCCGTCGGTGAGGTCCGGCGTGGGGTAAACACCACGACGGCCTCTTCACCATGTGGGTTCGCGGCGGCTGTCTTTGGGGGGCTGGAGCTCCCCTCCCTCCGGCCTTCTTTTGGCCAATTCCGTGTCTCTGTCGCGGCAGCCGCCGCAGCGTGCTCAGCGGGGTGCGCCGTCTTGGACGGCAGGTGGCTACGCTTGAGCGAAGGCAGCAAGGCCCCGTGGCGGCGCACGGTGGCGGCCTCATGTTCGCTCCCGCCTAGCGTCGCCTGTTCGCTGTCAACACGCGGAAAGGACGTGAAAGAAACCGGGGAACGCATCGCGGTCTGGTCCCCTTCCGGGCGTTCGCGTTGCGGCTTGGGTGCGTGTGCCGCCGCGGCATCCTCGCCGCCAGGAGAGTCCGTACGTGCCAGGTGATCGCGAGCTGGAGATCGCGCGGCCGACGGCGCCTGCCGTAACGAGGCCCTGCGGCTGCCCGCTCGACGTAGCACCGAGGAAACGCGCGATGTGGCCTTCCCTGACGTTGACGTGGTGGTTCCGGCCGCGGTTCCCAACGTCGTCATTGTGTGTGCGACGGAACAGTCAGCACTCACGCCATTTGTTGTGCTCGTGCCAGCGTCCTGGATCTGTCCGTGTCTCCGCTGCCGGCGCGCGCGCATCTGCTCAGCACTGGTGTACACCATGGTCAGTACAGTGTGCTCGTCGTAGCTCAGGAACGGAATAATTTCCCGCCCGTAGAGCTGCGCTGCAAAGATTAAATCCATGAGTGCGCAGAACACCGCGACGCCGCCGAGCACGAAAAACGCAACGGGGTAGCTGCTCGACAGATAGTACCGTTCTGTGCAGGTGCGGGTGAAGGTGGCGATGGTGGCCTGATCCTTCGGACAGTAAGGGCAAAACTCATAAAAGGCTTCCTCAGCGCTAGCAAAGCTGGTCGCGTTACACAGGTGGCGACCCCCGCTGCACTGACCTCGCAGCTGAAGCTTGCAGACGCGGTTATTCATGGTGGGAGAGAGGTAGTACTCCGAGGTCCACTCGTACGCGTGTTCGATGAAGGAATCCGCAATGCTCGGCGCAACGCCGTAGGGAGCTGTAACAAAGTACCTCTGCGGAGCGCCTGTGCTGTAGAAGATGGATTCCCACCCTTCGTTCATTGTCATGACCTCCGTCAGCGAGGCGAAGGATGTGGCGAGACCGCCGAATAGTGCAAAGACAAAGATGAGCAGCAAGGAAACCACGTTCAGTAGGTAATACATGAACTGCAGCACGCGGAAGGTCGGGCCGTTGATGCGCATGCGGGTGAGCTGCATCTTGTAAACGGGCGCGTTCGTCAGAAGGGCACGGCGTTCCGCATCACTGAGGCTCTGCAAAGCGTTTCCAGCGCCGGCCGCTGTAACGAGGGCATGTTTCCGCTCAGCCTCCGTATACTCTCGCCCCGGCACGAGAAGAGGCGCACCCGGGCCTAAGGGTGTACGCGAGGATGGATCTCTAATCTGCCCACCCTCGCCCTCCTCCTGCGAACAGTACGGCGCAGACGATGGTGCCACGCAGCACGGAACAAAGTATTCACTGCCTGGGGAAATGGGGACGAGTCCCGTCGGGAGAAATGAAAAGCTACCGCCCATGCCGTGGCGCGGCGTGGCGATGCCAGCGGGTGGCTGAGCCCCGCCGTTAGCGAAAGCGGCAGGGCTGGTCGTTGCGTACCGCATGTACGTGGACAAGGATCGGTTTGCAAAAGGAGTTAGCTCAGTCGCCCCCCTGGATGCGTCACACGGTGCACCCGCTTCACAGGCGACCGATGGTCCGGTAGTATCCTTGGTAGTATCCTTGGGGCCTCGTGTCGACGGGAACCACCACGGAAGGGCGTGCTGTGGGAGGAAATGGCCAAACAGATGCGGCTTGCTCTTAGGCGCGACGGCACTGCCGGAAATGACGGTCATCTCCATCTCGTCCCCGGCGGTTTCGGTGGACTCGGCTGCCTGGGGGGAGGAACTCGGGCTGCTAGGATTCACGGTGATGGATGCGTGACCCGGTGCCAATGTGGAGGTGGGGTGAGTGGCTGTTTGTGACGGCTGGCCTGGCATGCCCGCTGTACCGCCGGAGACTTGTGCGACAACGCGTGAAGCGCCTGCATGCGGTGGCGAGGGCGACGCTGCCTCGAGGGTATCGGTGGAAGGGCTGCACATTTGGCTGGGCACGAATTCCTCACCCTCAATGATGGGCGTGCTGTCATTGCAATCCTTGGACTTGTGCTCCGCCAAGCCCGCTTTGAGATCCACGCTGGGTGGCGACACAAGTGGGTTCTGCACGGCGTTGCGTGCGCCATACGTCGGTGAACCGGGGTGAGAGCTGCGGTGGTGGCAAGGGCTACCTTCGCTTGAGAAGTGGCACACGTGTTCATTTTTGTCATGGGACGCGTTGCTCGTCATGCGGTCATTGCTCTCAGGCAGAGAGTGAGGTGGACTGGTGCCGCTACGCACGGAAACCCCCGTGCCGGCAGCGGTCGACACAGAGTCTTCATTCGGTGAAGAAAGGGCCTGGCCGACCTCGTCTTCCTCCTCGTCTTCTGGGTTCACGCACAGGACGCTGGTGCGCTGCGGTTGCTCCTGTGGTCCTCGACGCCCGCGTTGCCCAGCACTGCTGTGGTGCGCCGAAGTCAATTTTCTCTGTGGCACCCCGTGCTGTGTGTCCATGCCGCCACCGTGTTCGCACCCGGGCTCCTCGATCCTGGCAGTCTCATTGCCTTCTGCGGGGTACGTGCCATGCGACCGTGGCGCGGTGCGTGTTCGCTTGGATGGGACGGCTCGCACCCGTCGCAACTCATACCGGCGCTCCCCTGTGACCCAAGGGTAGATCCAGTACACGACAAAGTACACCACGGGCACAAACGTGGAAAAACTCGCGCACACAAACATGAAGGCTGTGGTGGTCCAGACCCCCCGCGAGGGATCCCTGAACACGCGGTAGTACGACCCGTAGCGGGCGAGCTGCACCGACGTCACAATAAAGATCGTGATCGCACATAGCAGCGTTGCGATTTGGAAACCGAACCCGAGACGGGTAATCACGTGGTATTGACGTGCGTTGATCTGTCGCAGCCGATGCATGAGAGCTGCGTCGCTTGCTCTAAAGCGTATTTCACGAGGATGACTCCTGTCTTTTCTCTTTTTTTAAAAGATGCTCACCTATTTTTACTGTGTCGCGTGGGTATTCTACTTAGTTTGAGATACGCCCTTGTTATTCATGAAATTCTAGCGTTCGTTCGTATCGAGTTTGCTTAGATGCTGCGAAACGGGTTTTTTTTTTTTAAGAAAAGTGAAATAGCAAAGAAAAAAAATCTCAAAGATGGCTGATGAAGAAAAGAACAGGAAGAAAGGTTTTTAAAGAGGCACAAAAGAGGAACACACCACGGATAATAGGAAACAAGGAAAATTTTCAAAAGAAAAAACGGTTGCAGTATTCGCGAACTGTACGGCTAACAGAGCAAAGCGTAGACTTATCGAAAGTAATTCCAGCGGTGCCGACGAAGGTTAGGTGGAGGGAGGAAGTGTGACGAAACACAAAATAGTTGTTGTTGTTTGCTTTTTTTTTGTTTTCTGAAAAAAGCAATGCGGAGGTCCAGCCGTTTCCTTTGCGGTTAACACGGGATACAGGAAAAGAAACGAGACCGCAGAGAAGAGTTCAAATGTTCAAGAGGAAAGAAATCAAAACAACGAAGATAGATTTCCAAATAAAATAAATAAGTGAATAAAAGACGGCTGGTTGGCAGCTATGCTATGTACTTTCTTTTTCTGTGAGAAAGAGATAATGTAGTCGCTTAGCGCGGTGGTCACGTAGGAGAAGCGCAGAAGCGAACAGGGAGGGGGAAACGAGAAAAGCAGGGTTGGAAGAGTGGTCGACCAGCCGACTGAGATCCTGAAGTTTTACGCGAGAAAGCAGAAACGGTCGGCGAAAATGAGCGAGAGTTGCCTGTATGAGTGTTTTCTTCTTTTTTCTCTCTCTCTCTCCCGTGCTACAATATGGATATGTTTCTCTTCCTCCTTGCTTTGCGATTCATGCGCGAGAGATGAAATAAAAAGGGTAAGGGAGGAGGTGTCCAGGTGTGCTCATCCGTGGTATTTATTGTCGGTCTTGATCCAGGAAGCGGCGAGACGCACACACTCGTATGCACACGCACGCAGTCGAGGAGGGGGGGTGAGGGTTAAAGGAGCGACAGAGGAGTCACAGAATGACAAGGGCCGCCTCACGGCAACCTGCTCCTCCGCTCGCAGCACTGAAAAAATGTGCGGAGACGTGTGTTTGCTTTCGCTGTCACACAGCCAACTAAACGTCACTTCTGACACTAGTGGCGCGGACGCTCTCTTATGATGGTGCCCCTGTGAGCCAGGTGAACGAGCCCTCCCTCTAATGTCTTTTCTTTTGTTTTACCTTGTATTGTGTTGTTTATCGCGAGATGGTGGAGAAAAAGGCGAAGTGGCTGATGAAGGGAGAAGATGACTGATAAGTGCGATGAAGAGAGTCAGACGGAAAGGATTACATAAAAACAAAAAAATCGTAAAGAAGAAAGCGGAAATGAGGAGGAGGAGGAGGAGGAGAAGGAAAGATTTCCAGAAGAAATAGTCGGAGTTACAAAAAAAAAGGAAAACACACAGAATGTGGTTTCAATGAGGAAAAGAGAAGAGTACGTATAATACAGGTTTTGGTGACAGATAAAAGACAGGCGAATTGAAGGAACCCAAGCGTTGTAGTAGGGAAGACTCTAAAATCAAGAGAAGACAGTGAAAACATCGCAGAAAGAGAAAGAGAGATAATAACAGGGACGGGCGCGCGGAAGCATCACATGTTCCCTGGTGAAACACAGTAAGTGTCACAAACAAGCTGAATGGAACCTTTTCTCTTGTTCTCTCCTCTTGTTGTGCCCTGCCTATTCGCTCCACGCACTCTCCGCCGCTGAGGTGGCCACATATACGGTTGTGCATGGAATCACGGTGCACGCCCTCATTACGGTCCTCCACTTCTTCTTGATACCTCCGGTTTGTTCTCTTCTTCTTTTTTCTTTTCCAGGAGAGCAGAGAAAGAATGAGGGAGAGAAGGTCCATGATGCCTCTGCGGTGTGACCATCTTCAACCGCAAGAGATGGCGTTTGAAGGGACAAGGACTGGGAAGCGTAGCTCGACATAGGGTTTAGCCGGCCATATTGCACGCTGTGGATGCAGTGAACCATGAGCGTCCTCAACCTGGGGGACGACAGAAAGGGCTCGGTTGAAGGCAGCTAGTGATCACGCCCTCCTCCTCCCTCGACGGGGCTCGATGCCGGGCAGCGAAAAGGATTTCGCGTACTGCTGTCCTGTCGTAGCGAGGTGCTCAGCGACAGCGGCCCCTGTGAGACACTGGAAGGAGGCACGACGCCCGGCGGGTGCATGAGCGCAGAGCCGGATTGACAGAAAGGAGGGCCCGCAAAGCGGCGGGCCTCTGGGGTGGTGGAGCGGAGGAGGGCACTGGCTCGACTGCTGCTCGTCTCGGACAAAGCACCAGCGGGAAGGGCGTTCCTGTGGTTCGTGCACGCCCCGCTGCTATGGCGGGCGACACTTCCGCTGGGGCGCTTGTCCGCGGCCACCGACGGCTGTGGTGGCAGTGGTGGTGGTGGAGGAACCTGCTGCAGAAAAGGATATTGTTGCTGCTGGCGTGGACGCACGTCGCGCGGGGCTTCTGTTCCCGACGACGTGCTCCGGTTTTGGCTGGGAAACGGCGGCGCGCGAACAGGTTGGGGAGGAGAGGAAGAGGAAGTACGGTTGCCCGGTACGGAAGCGTTTCTTGAGGTCAGGCCCCGACGCGCAGACGCGCTACCAGCGCCACCGCTCCCACAGCCTGGTCCGTTTCCGCTGAGGCCCGTCGTCGTCGTGTGGCTCCCGCTCTGGCGTGAAATGGGCTGGTTGACAAAGATAGACGGCGGGCTGGGCCCAAGGGCAACCGCCGTTGTCGTTGTCGTGGTGTTGCCGAACGAAAAGCCTTCCGAATAGGCAGTGCCACTGGTGGTCAACACCCGCCGATGCTCACGAGCAAGCGCCTCTTGCCGTCGCTGGGCCACGCGTTCGTACTCCATCTCAGCGGCCTGCAAGACCGCTACACGGTTCTCCTCGTAGGAACGGTCGAGGCGTATATGCAGTGAGCAGTGTGCGATCCATACAAAGAAAAGGGCGCCAATGATGAACACGGCGTTCACGGCCATCAACAACAGATAGGCCGCCCCATAGGAAGAGAGGGGGTACGCGTGGACATCCGGGCAGCGTTTCGTGAAGGTTGAAATCAGCGCCTGCTGATCTGGGCAGTACGGGCAATGCACCTGGTATGCGGCCAACCGGTTGATGTACGCAGGTGCGTTGCATGCTGCAACACCGCCAGAGCATTTGGAGGCCACCTGCATCTCGCACATGGCCTGGTTGAGGCGGCTTGTGATCACCTGGAGGCTAAACATAAAGTTCCAGCCCTCACCAGGTGTCATGTCATCGCCGTAGTCGGCCATGAGGGTTCGTAGGCCTGCGACGAAGCCGTAGAGCAGCGTCGCAACAAGGGCAAGGATGGCCACCACAAAATAAAGGATGCTGAGAATGCGCGTGGTGGGGACTGTTTCGTAGATAACTTCTTCGCGAAACCACTGCTCGTACGCGGCCAGCGCATTGGTGGTGCGAAGACGGCGCTGGCGCTCCGCGAGGGCCTTGGCGTGGATGCCTTGCACGCTACGCCGCGGCATCGCAGCAGAGGAATGCTCACCTCGTGCAGGATGAGTCGAAAGGCGTCGACATCCTCGATCGGTGGAACCATCATTAGATTCATCGTGTTCGACGGCCTCTTCATCAGCAGCACCATCGCCCCCGTCGTGCAGGGAGCTGCCGGACTGCCTGTGTGGAGAAGATGGGCGTGCCTGCGGCAACACGGGAGGGGTGGCTTGCATAACAGTCATTTCCGTGAGACTATCCTCTGCCAGAGCAGCCGTCGTCACGCAAACCCTGCCACCTCTGTCGCAGCACGGTCCTCTCGGAACAACAGCCTCACCCCCTTCATCGCAGGAGAAGCTATCCCCAATAGGAGATCCTTTCTTGTCTAAGCTGCTGTTCTTCTGACACACGCCGCTGCCGAAGTGGCTGCTGCCAACCCCAGTGGCAAGTGGCACGCCATCGTCGACGGAGTAGAGCATCCCTGACTCTGGTGTAGACGCGACAAACGTGCTTGCCCTCCCTCGTGACGCTGAAAGGGAAACCGGCGCGGAACAGGTATTCCCCTTGAGCTGCTCCGCTCCACCACAGGGCGAGCGGCCGGCGGCATGGAAGCCGCGGCCTGGCTGGTGCGTGTCCCACGCGCCTCTGTTGGGGGCCATCTCATCGGTGCTGTCGCTGTTGTCATTGTTGTCGTCATCCTCCTCATGGTCGTCGTCGGAGCGGACAAAAGCGCGGAAGTTTGTCAGCGGTGGTGGTGGTGGTGCGCGGAGGTGGCACGGGCAGAGGCACGGCTCGACACGCTCATCCTCTGCGGAATGAAGCGGCCCAGAGGGCACGACCACCGTCGCTCCGCTGGGAGAGAGATGCGCCGTACGCGTGCCGCTGGCGCTGCCGCTGCTCGCACCGGATCGTGCTGCCAGCGTGCCGCGTGTACCCTGGTCCTGAGCCGCAGCACCTGGCGTCATGAGCGCGGTGATGTTCAACGGTCTGCCAGTCGGCCGGCGACTGCGCCGGTGCTGCGTGTGACCACCGCCAGCAGAGGCCAAGGTGCGGCTGTCAGCGCTACCGCACCCATAAGACAAGCCCGTCGCAGTGGCGGCGCTAGTAGGGCTACCACCACCGGCCCGGCCTCTGTCGTACAGGCCGGCGACGAAGGGGAAGTCCGTCTTGGCCAGGCAAGGCGTGATAGTCTTGTCTTTCCAGTGAGCTGGGGCTTCGCCTTCCTCACATTCCCGACCGTCATCCTTTCCATTACTCGTGGGGGTTGCCCGTTGAAACGCGCGCGCTGCGGCGCAGGGGCATCTAGTGCAAACCCTCTCCGAGCCAGCCGGAACTGCCTCCTTCTCCCCCGAAGGTGTCGATCCGTGAATTCGAGGAAAGGCTGTTTGTGGAGTTGACTGGGAGGACGCTGGGGTCAGCGGTGCCCACAACGGTGATGAGTGGGGCCCACCTTTAGGATCATCACCGGTGGGCCGCTCACTCACCAAAGTTGACGCCGCCACATCACCCTGCGCATCTATAGACTGCCCACGCGGAAGACGTGAGACACGGTGTGACTGGCGAACGGCCGCACAGCCCGCGAGACCCGTGACCCTGTCTTCTCCTGCCCGTGTGGCTGTGCTTGCTGGCCTTCCTCCACGTTCCCCCTCGAGTAGATTAGCAGAGGCCCCGTTGCCGTGGAGGCGTCGCTGTCCGCGCCGGCATGGCCGCGCTCGGTGAACCTTCACCCACCCTATTAAACGAGCAAGTCCCTGCGCAGGTGTGGCCGCAGGCTGTGACACACCACCCTTCACCTCCTCGTACTCTTCGACCATGTTAATGGCGGCAGACGTGCGTGGGGCGAAGACGTAGAGGAGAAGAAACATGAGCGGCTGCATCAAGTTGAGCCCGGCAAAGGTAAAAGCACAGGTGGTGGCGTAGGCAAGGTCACGCGCTGGGAGGAGCACCACCTCATAGAAGTTGAGGTATTTACGCCTCTGCACCCCGGCAATGATGAAGACAACGAGAGACGTCAGCGCGAGCAACGCGTGAAAGACGTAGACGATGAAAACAGTGAGCGCGTAAAAGCGCTTGGAGAGAAACATTTTATCTGCCTGAAGTTAATTTTATATTTTTGAGTGTGTGTGTGTGTGTGTGTGTATGTGTGTGTGTGTGTGTGTGTGTGTGTGTGTTCGTATTTTTGGCAAGAGGTAGAAAGGATCCGTGTGCACGAAGGCGTCACCTAGTGGTCCTCCTACAGAGTGGTTGAGCTCTCTCTCTCTTTCTCGTTGCCGCTTATGCAAGCTATGGTTGTCCAAATGCGTTATGTGTGTTCTCCCTTTCTGTCTTTTTTTTTCCCCCTCAAGGTCGGGAGAGTTCGAGGAAACGGATAGCAGTAAAGTAACGCCACGGCGAGCTAAACCACGCTAGAAACGGTGAAAGAGCGAGAGAGTGTTTTGTGTATTTTTGCAATGTTTTTTTTTTTTTTTGTGTGTGTGTTTAGATATACGTTACCGTTGGTGCTGCGCGAGCGAGAGCAACGGGACTGGACAAAAGAAAAGGGAAACGCGGAAAGAAAAGAAGGGTGGTGTTCACATCCATCAGTGTGTTCACGAAACAGGCAGCTGAAGTGGTGAAAAGGAAGCAAAGCCAACGATGAAGAAAGACGCTGATTCAAAACAAAAACATAAAACTAAGAAAGAAGTGTGGTAGAAAACAAAAGTTAAAAAAACTTGCAGTTGATACAGCAATGCACGGTTCCAAATAAGAAAAAAGGAAAAGCACAAAACAAGTTTGAAGCGAAAAGATAGCTAAACAAAAATAAGAAGAGATAGAAAGATGAACTTGAGTATGTTCCAAAAAATAAAAATTCCAGAATTCCAAAGATATATTGCTTTGTTTTCTTTGGACAAAAAAAAAGGAAGAGTGCAAAGGAGAGCAACAACAAAAAGCACTTGGGCTGAGTGTCGACTCTGAAACAAAAGTTTCTTCGTTGAGAAATCGGGATGTGAAGCAGTCAATACATTCGCAAAAAAAAAAAAAAAACGAGGGAGAGAGAATAGCAAGCAGGGAATAGCTGTATACACTTCTTCTCCCGTTTCTATCTCTAGTATGTTTGATGAAGTACGCAGATGGAGAGAAATTAGTTGATGTGTTGGAGAGGTTAGCAGTGCGACTGACACCCTTGTCCTATTACCATGCTCACTCGTCGTTGTCGCTGTCGACCTCCGAAGCGAACGAGCTTCGTGCGCTGACCCATCTCCGCCTGTCAAGCCTTTCTTTTTTTCTGCTTCTGCACAAAACCACTGCATGAGAACCACTCCAAGCAAGAGGGCTATCCCGAAAGCGTTTGTTGTCGTCAAACGGAGAGCCACTGACCATCGACTCGCCATGTATTTCGACAGCCTCTCTTATATTTTTTTTCGTTGTGAGCGCTGCGTTTCACTTGAGAAGAGCAGCGGTGGTGCCTGTGATGACGTGATGGGCCTTGACAGTCCCACGGATGTGAAGCCGTGAGACACCCAGGCCGGGAGCCAGAGGCACACGACCAAAGTAAGCTGACACAAAAAACAAAATGCGAAAAAAAAAACGCGTACAAGTGGATCGTTCAACCTGGCATGCCGTTGCACAGCACCCACATCGCTGTGATGCCAGCACGTCCGCGGCAAAGTCAATCACGCGTTGGAAAGGAAAAGGGGAACGTGCGCACCCTCCTTCAATAATGATAGGGGACAACGTCGCGCGTCTTTTTTTCTCTCACGTGTATGAGAAGGGCCATCCGCTGCTCCTCTGTCAGCGCCAACCCATCAGACAGGCGTGGTGGTGACAGCGGTGCTAGGGACGCAGACGAGGCGGCCGCCAGACCCGACGGCTGAGCCCTGGCAGAGGAGGTTTCCTCCACAGCGCCAGAGATGTTTCCATGACGCTGCCGCGAAGGTGGGATTGTTTTTTTATTATGTCGTGCGCCATGCTGCCTGCCGCCTCGACCGCCATCCGTCGCGTGTGCTGCGTCCTTTTCTGTCTGTGCCGCAAGCCTCCCTGCGCTGTCGTGCTTTCCTTTGCCAGTCTTGCACGATGCTGCAGGTGCGTGGGTTGGGACCACGGTGGAGGACGCGAGGTCCGCTTCTTTCGTTGACTCACGTGGCAGTCTACACACAGGAAGCCATGAGGACTTCATCGAGCCAGCGTGCAGCGTTGCTGTCGCAGACGATGACGCCGCGATGGCGTCTGCGGTAGCATGGCAGTCTTTCGATGACGCGTCAGAGGCAGTCCTGCCCTCGGGCCCTGCTGTCGACGGCATGAAAGCAGCGAGCATCTCCTCCTCCGTCGCGTTTGCCAGCCAACAGGCGAGGTAACGCGCACACACCTGCGAAAGATGGGTGTCGCCAAGATAGTCTGCGAGCGTAAGGAGCTCCAGCAACCAACGCTGCTGCTCTGACGAGAGAGCCACCGGCGGGAGCGGCGGAAACGGCGCGCTTTCACTCGCGCCCGTCCCACCGCCGCAAGGGCGACTCGTTTGGTTTGGCGTCAAGTGCACCGCTGCGGACGATCCTGGGAAGTGGTAATACGCGCTATCGTACACAAACGTCGGGAACGCCCCTGGCGCGCTGCCCTCGCTCCCCAAGGGCCCATCCGTCGCCGCCATAAAGGAGACGGGGAAGGAAAAGACGTGGAAAGGATCTGACGCCGCCGCACGCACGGGTGGTGAGAAGACCGTGCTTTCCTCCGGGGAATGCCGGGTCAAGGCGATACGCTCAACGAAGAAGGCATCCATGGGATCCGGCACGGCCTCGCGCAGGTCGTAGCCCGCGCACTGCGTTCGGCAAATCACGGTACCGCGCCGACCCGACATGGCACCCGTTCGAACAGTGGGCTTCCCCTCGGCGCCTGTTGTGCCGTCCCTCTCATTTCCCTGCTCACTGTCGTGCAGGTCAGAGGCAGCCGTGACAGGTTCACAGTTCTGTGTTCTCGATTGCTTCTCCTGGGAAGGCGATGCAGTCTGTGAAAGGGCGGCCGTCGTTTGGGCTTGGGCTTCAGCGGCGTCGGCCTCGGCAGCCTCCCTCTCCCAGTCATCTGTCAGCTCTGTGTCACTTGCTTCAGCTGGACCTTCTTCTCCCCTATTAAGTGTCACTTGCTCAACGGATGCAGTGCCGCTAAGGGCGGCAGGGGTGCGTGCGTGTGCAGAGAACAGCGCAATCGCACGGTTGTCACTGTCCGCTCTGCGGTCGAGGGTAGGAGGACTGGAAGTTTCAATTAGCAGCGGCGCTGAGACAGAACCAGAAGACGACAGAGACGAGGAGGAAGGAGAAGGGTCGAGCCGCGGGAACAAATCCTCAACCGAGAAGGGCTGCATGCGAGTCGAGTCCTCCCCACTGCCTTCGCTGCCAGTCGCCGACGGTGCCGTCTGCGGGCGAGGAGACAGTGGAAACGTCAATGCAGAGGGCTCCAGCACAATGTCGCCAAACACCCCAGGCGATGGCCGCGGTCCTTCATGTCGGTGAACGCGCCGCCGGTGCTGCGCGGACGGCAATATCACTGTTGGCATGACAGCCTGCGCGCGGCCGCAGTCGCAGCGCAACGGCCGTGGCCAAGGGCCCTGCGCCGACCATTCCGCCTCGTTCTGGGCGGCTGCCATCTCGAGCTCGGAGAACCCTATGGAGCGAGCCGTCCGATCACCTTTGTTTACGGTTGCCATAGCTATAGCAACATCGCCTTGCCTGGCTACACCCTTCACACTGCCTTGAGGCGGCGAGGGTGGGGGATCGTGTCTTTCCGCTTCAAGGACGCGCCTCAGACGCCGTAATGCCTCATGGAACTCTAGGTATGCAACGTAGCGACGCAGGGTGTCTGGCATCGCGACGGGCACAACACCCTCTGTCTCTTCGACATCGAGCGCGGCTGCAAGGTAAAGACTGTGCGTCGCCGCTGTCGTGGCCGTGACAGTGTGAGGTAGATGAACGCGCGAGTCATCCGCGGCGATAAAGGTGAAACGGGGCTTGGTAAGTGTGTTGGTGCCTCTGGGCGAGGCCATGCGTCTTCCCTCTAAAGCTTTCCGCACGCTTCAACGAAAAGCCTTCGAGATTCGACCGAAGAAAAGAGGAGGAGGATGCGCGTGTGGTTGTGGGCACATGCAAGATGCTCGCTCTCTTACTGTTGTTGTTGTTTTTGTTGTTGTGTTGTGCTGCTGCTGTTAGCTTTCTTGTTTTCAGTACCTATGTGATTTGGAAAGGTGCGTGCAGGTAAGGTAACAGGAGGAGGAATCAAACGAGTTGAAAGAAAGAATCCGCCATTTCCAAAAAGGGGCCAGCGCATTCCACACGAACTCATGATATGGTAGTAGACCCCATGCATCTCCCTCTGGGTAAACCTCCGTTTACGGTACGTACTGCGGTCGTGGACGGAATGAGTGATGAGCGAGCATCAGAGCACGTGTCACGAGTGGCCCTTCCACCCTATCTAACCCAGAACAGATGACGGCAAGAATAGAAGAGAGGATACCTTGCTCGCACGCACCCACCGAGTGTGAATTGAAGTCTCACAAACTTCCCTTGTCACCCTCGCTCCTGACGCCTTGATCCTCGTTACACTTTCGTTTCGGGAAGTTCGTTGAGAGGGGATGGGAGGGAGTAAAGGAAAAAAACGTAGGGGAAGCACTCGCTCAACAAACCACCAAGGAGTGAAGGCTATGAGAGCCAAGGGAGATGAGAGGAAACTGGTGGCTTCGCACAAGTGTTGAATAAGGGGAGGTGGAGAAAGAGCAAACAGGCAAGGAAGATGTACTCCACTTTTGTTTTTTGTGTTTGTTTTCTCTCCTTTTGTTGAGTATGCGTGTTTCTCTCCCTTCCACGTTTGTGCAGGTGATGTTGTTGCTTTTTTTTTTTTAGATTTCCCTGTGAGATATTTACACGTGTAATGAATGGAACACATAGGAAGAGGAGAGATCTCCTGTTTCATATCCCCTCCTGCGTCTCCAACCACAATGTTTGAAAAACAAACAATACAATACCGTCGTTTAGTTAAAACACTTGACACATGTGTGTTTGCACAAGTTGGTGTGGAGAGGGTTGGTGTGAAGAAGATGGCTGCAACATGAAAGCCGCCAAACGGTTCACAACGCTGTCGCAGCCATGTTGCCGTGGTTATTAGTGCGCTTCGCCTTTTGTTGTTGTTGCGCCAGAAAAGCAAGCGAATACCAAAGACAGAGAGAAAATTGTCCTGCCTTTCAACGTGAAAGTGCAAGGAAGGGGATGTGCTGGGAGGGAAGACAGAAAGAGAGGACCAAGCCATGCTGCTTGACCTTTTTTTTTCTCTGACTTCTTTTGTAGAGTCCGTGATGTTCGCTCGTTGTTGTTTTTGATACTTTTGTTTTTGTTTTATTTATTTTTTTGTGTGTGTTTTTGCTGCGTGCAGGTGGATGGTCTCAAGTGTTGTACTTGGATTATCCACACACGCCACTTAAGCACAGCGGTATGCTCAATGGCGTTCGTTCACCCGTGTCTGATCGCGGGGTTGCAGCGTGCGCTCACCAGAACGACGGCGGCAAACCCATCCGTTGCGCAACCAAACACAATTGCAAAGGAGGCGCGATGGTCCCGTCGTCTCCTCGGAGCAAGCTGAATGGAGGAATGGGCCCAACGTTCGATGCTTGGGCGCGATGCCTTCTTTTCCGACCCCTTCTCTGACTATTCCGGATACTCGAATAGAAGAAAAACAAAAAAACGACGAAGGCGGTACCATCCCCTGGTCATGATGTGATCGCAGGCGGGGGGAAACACAATCAACACAGCGCTAGGAATGCTTTCAAAGGGTGACACAAAATAAGCGGACGACGATAGGAGCACGGAAGAGTGAACAATGACCTTCATCCGGGCAGTAGTGAAGAGATGGATGAAGGGCGAGAGAGAAAACAAAAGCGCGAATGTTAAACCAAAAGATAAGGATAGAGATAGAACGAAGTGGGTGTGGAGGAGAAGCAGGCAGCGTAGAAGAACATGCAGAGCGAAAGGGGTGAAAGAAAGAAAAAAGCGAAAGAACATGCAAGAACAGAACCTGTTATGCCGCATTACTAAAAAAAAAAAAAAGATGTCGCAACTGGGAAGGTGAACTGCAAGGAGACAATAGTAGAGGCGGATGCCCGAACACTCCTATTACAGAGGAGGTGCCACATGACAAAAAAGATTCCGTGCTGTTCCCATTAGATGTTGCCTTACTCCTTTCAGCAGCAGACCAAAATCCGTCTCTTCAGATCGATGCGTCATAGGCGCATTGTGACGCACACAAGCGCACACATACTTACACACAAATCAACACACCACCGCACCCGCATAGGCGTCCTGGTGAGCTGAAAAGAGGGGAGCTTTCGGCTCCTGCCTGGCAACAGAGCATCATAAGGTGAAAGATCATTATTTTTTACGTCATGCAAACTCAAAAGTGATGACAAAACGTTAACACTTCGAAAGGCAACAGAAGCAACGGAGCCCTCTTCACCTCACCACTTCACTTTTTCCCCTCTCATGCGTCCTTCTGTGAAAGGAAACCCATTGAAAGATAGGACAGAGCCGAGTTTCTTTTTTGTGTGCATTTCTTTCTTGACGGAAAAGGAAATGAAAAAGAAGAACAATGTGTGCGTGCGAAATACTTTTTTTTTGAGCGAAAGAAAGAAAAACGGTGGAAATAATGACAAAGTAATGAAGTGGGGGACAGCGAGGGTGAAAAAGAAAAAAAAACAGAATAGAAAATAGCAAAGGAAGCACCATCACCACCGTTAGCGGTGAGGCCTCAGAAAAAGAAGGAAGGGGGGAATGAACAAGTGAAAGATGAAACGGCGATGGCGCCCGTTATATGCGCGCACCTCCTTTCGAGTGGTTTGACTTTTGTTGCTGTTGTTGTTGTTTTTTCGCATTTGTCGGTGTTGCAACTCGTGCGGCGACTGGTGGCCAACGCGTTCGCGTGCGTCGATGTTTTGACGAACCCGGATCGCCTCTGTTACGAGACGCCAATGGCCTGTTGGATTTTGTGCACCCAGGTGCCAGCGGTCTCGGGGGGCAGCGCCTGGAACCACAGCGTCTTGCCATCGCGGAGGTTGATGGCGAATACACCTGGTGAGCTGGCTGTGTGCTCTGGGATGGGTACGACCGAGGAGACGTTCTCCACCGACAGGGGCTTCGCCTCCTTATCGCCCTTGGTGCGGCTGATCACGAGGTTCCCCTCACGCAGCACGAGGAAGCGCTCCTTCCAGGTGTTGTTGCTCTCCTTACGGACAGTGCCCTCGTAGTAGACGGAGGGACTAATGCTGCCAACGTGACCCACATAGGTTGGGGCGTCGCGATCATTGACGTTGGTTTCACGAATCTCGCGAATGTTGTCGTGGATCTGGCGCTTGAGGGCGTCGCTCACCTGCCGGGAGCTGTCGACCGAGGTCTCGAAGTCAGCGAGGAGCTTCACCATCTGCGGCAGCTTGAACAGCTCCGCGCAGGAAGGTCGCTTGTTGGGGTCGCTCTGCAGCATGATATCGCACAGCTCGCGCAGGTGGCGGCTGTACTTGGTGGGAAGCTCGCAGTCGCGGCGGCCGGCCATGACGGCCTCTGCCAGCGCCTTCATGCCCTGCCCAACAAAGGGCCGCCGCAGGGCCATCATCTCAAAGAGAAGAATTCCCATGGCCCAGACATCGGCCTTCTTGGAGTACGGCTGGTGGCGCCAGATCTCCGGCGCCAGGTAGTACGGCGTGCCGCAGAAAGTCGTGGCGACCAGGTCGCTGACGGTGCTCTCGTACTGGTGGCTGAAGCCAAAGTCACCGAGCTTGATGATGCCGCTGGTCATGAGCATCACATTCGCGCCCTTGATGTCGCGGTGAAGCATGCGACGGCGGTGAATGTGATCAACAGCCATGGCAAGTTGGACAAACGTGTAGCCCACCTCGTGTTCCTCAAAGTAGGCCAAGTTATCGTGTGCGCGCTGCTTGATTTGCATGTTCAAATCTCCCGCGTCCGCATACTCCATGACAATAAGCATGTGGTCGTCCTCGACGAAGTCCTCGTAGTATTTGATGACGGCAAAGTGGTCGCAAGCCGCGAGGCACTGAATCTCCGCCTTCACGTACGTCTTGTCCTTCTCCGACATGGCGGCCAGGTCCATGCGCTTGGCCACCAGCAGCCGGTCGTCAGAGACACGCCGCACAAGCAGCGCCTTGCCGAAGCTACCGCTGCCCAGGACGCGAACACGCTCGTACTTGCAGTTGGTGCAGCCTGGCGGACCGACGACGCCCTTGAACTGCTTCTCCATGCCGCTCTCACCTCCCACCTGCTGGCTGGAAACGGGGATCGCGTCAGCCATTTTTGTGGAGTGAAGGCGCTGTAAGCAACAATAACCCTTGTTGCGGGTATATCTGTAGCTGTGAGTCCTAGCGCGAAGGTGCCCAAGGAGGTGTGCGCCGGCTTCCTTTATTGCGCGTTTTCAGCGTAGGGAAAGGAAAGGAGAGTAAAAGAAAAGTATGTTCAAATACGAATACTTGAAAAAACGGCAGAAGAAGGAAAGAGAGTAGAAGAAAAACAACGCTCGACTGAGTGTTCAACAATGCCGGTTGAAAAAGGAATACAAAAAGGAAATTGGATAGAAAGATAAAAATCGAAAGACACTGACGTAAAAAAATGATGAGTCAACAGTGAATGAAAACCGACAAACACAAGGCGGTAAGGTGGGCACAGCAGTAGTCCAAAGAAGAGAAACCCTTCAAAGTCGTGAGAAACGAGTTCAACTGCGCAGTGCCGGAGAGGGGAAGAGGAGAGAAAAAGGAGAAACGTGGGGCTGTGAACAAAGGAGGTTCAGGGAAAAATCAAAATAATAAACAGGGGATCAATATCGCCGTTCCCTTTGGGGTCCGAGAGATTTTCTTTTGTTTCCCTGTTGCTGCTTTTTTTCTAACCTCTCAAAGAAAAATACCGCGGAAAGCTCTTTTCCGTTGTATACCGCGGGTGGTGGCGCTTGAGCGAGCCAAGAAAGGCAGCAACGTGTCAGAACAGCGGGTTACAAGATGAGAAATTTTAAAAATAAATACGCACCGGGTGACGAATAGGTGAAAGTAAATCACACAAGAAGGTGGGCGAAGCGACGGAAACGAAGAAAAAGAGGGGAACACTAGCTGGGTGATTACTAAAATATATATAGAGAGAGAGAAACAGAGACACGTGACGGTAAATGTCAGAAAGCGCGCCGCGGAAAAAGAAAAAAATTGAATAAGCCGTAATATTGAGTGTGTGCTTCACAAATAATCTACGGAGGTGGATTCAAAGACACATTATATTTTTCAAAGGTTGTATTGAGTGGAGGAGGGAGGGAAGAGAGGTGGAGCATCGGTGATGTTGGCTGCCAAATCGTAGCTCCTTGATGCGGCGTACACGTTCCAGTTTTGCTTCTGATTTGAATCTCCTCTCTGAGAGAAAACGTTCTGCTCCCCAGAAGTGGGGTGGGAAAACGTCCTATCGTCACGCGAGGGACATGGATCTCTCGATGTGAAAGCGTTCCTCGCGTTTCGCTTTCCATCTGTTTTCTTCTCTTTTCTTTTCGTCGCGATAGTGTCCCCATTTACACCATCAACGTGGATGGCACGGGTGAAAACAGAAGACAAGAGGGAGCGTCTCGAAGGAAACACGCAAGCGACGAAGGGGGGGAGGGGGCCTATGCTGGCGCGCCAAACCATGTTCTGGGGGTACGTATGACATGTGGGCGACGGGAAGAAACCCTGAGAGCCGCCAAAGGGAGGGGGGACGCGAGAGGAAGGAGCGCCGTCGGAGTAGCCGTGATACGCCAAGGATACACGCCTTCAGAGATAATCTGTAACTTCTCTAAGTTTCTCCAGCCACAGCGACGCGGTTTCCGCCGGCATCGCCTGGAACCACACAGAGGACGCGTCCGCCAGGTGAACCGCGAACATGCCCGCTGCCCCTGTCGTGCGCTCCGATAACGCTGAAACGGAGACGGCTGTGTCTAGCCTGATGAGCACGACAGGGTCGTCTGGCAGGACCGCGCTGATAAATAAGTTCCCTTTGTAGAGTACGAGCAGGCATTCCCGCCATTCCCCGTTCGCATTCTTGGCGCGGACGGTGCCCTCGAATTCCACCTCTGGACGTATCACCACGTTTGCCAACGTCGTAGCCGGGCGCACCGCTTGAAGGCCGTCACGAATCTGTTCCCGCAAGCCAAGGCTCAGGCCATCTGCGTCCTGCAACGTATCGAGGAAGTCATCCGCAATCTTGCACATCTGTGGCAGTTTAAAGAAGTCCTCCATCGACGGCCGCTCGTCCACCTCGCGGTTCAGTAAGATGTCGCAGATGTCGCGGAGCTCCCGGCTGTACTGGGTCGAGGGTTCGCAGGAGCGGCGGCCAGAGACAAGGGAGACGATCACGTTCCGCACCACGGCCACAGAGTACCGCTGGCTCATACCCTCAATCCCGCTGCTGCCAACAAACGGCTTCTGCAGCGTGAGGAGTTCAAACAAAACCACCCCCAGCGCCCACATATCGCTCTTCTCCGTAGGCTGCAGGCTTAGGGTTGTCTCTGGGCTCGTGTAGAACATGGCGTCCGGGAACCCAACGGGCTTGGTGTCGATGCCGTCGTTGATGTTGTACCCCAGCTTTACCATGCCGTCTAAGAAGAGCATCACGCTCGCAGGGCGCAGGTCGCGGTGCGTGCAGGAGGCCTGCGTGTGCATGTGATGCAGACCCAAGGCTGTCAGCACCAAAATGTGCCGAATCTCGTGCTCGGCAAAGTACGCCGAATCCGTGGAACCGCTCGCCGCCTCTGCAGCCCTGCGCTGTATCTGGTGGGAGACATCGCCAGCATTGGCATGCTCGGTGATGACCCACAGGTACCGCCCGTCCTCCCAGTGTTCGTAGTACCGTGTGACAGCAAAGTGCTTACACGCAGCGAGGCAGTGAATCTCCCTGTCCACCTGCTCACGATCCTTGTTCGTCATGGCGGCGAGTTCGAAGCGCTTAGCGACGAGAAGGAGACCGTCCGAGGTGCGGCGCACCAGCAGGCTTTTCCCCAGACTGCCCCTCTCCAGCAAGCCGACACGCTCGTAGCGGCACGACGTGCAGCCAGACGGGCCAACTAGGCTGCTGCTCAAGTTTTCGGAGGAGTCTTCCTCGGCGGGCATCTTGATATATTCTTTCGCTCCAACCAGTAAAGTGTGAGAAGAAAAAAAAAAACGCGCGTCCTCCCTAATACAAACGTCGTTGTTGATGTTTTTTAAGCAGGCGAAACAAGGCAAAAAAGATGCCGTTGACCGAAACGAAAGGGACCGGTGGGTTACGACAATGCACGCCCCAAACGTAGGGAAATTGCACCTCCCAAATAATAATAAAAGAGGGATGGGGCAAGGAGAGAAAGAACGTGCGTCCACAAGAGTCCTACAAAAACGAGAAAGAGAGAGGGGGGAGAAACGTGAGCAAAGGAAAGACAACAAGAAAGACTTGAAAGATCGAAAAGGTGCGACGGGTGCTTCTTCCGCAAGGGAGCTGGACTGCGATGTGAGGTCAACCAGGAATCGGGGGAAAAACAATGCCGAGGGCTCGCACAGGTAGAGAGTTGCGAGCGGGTTGATGAGGACAAAAATGATTAGTAATAATACAAGAAAAACTGCGTGGAAAAGGATTGGCAAACCGCTAGAACGTTTACAGGCAGCGCAAACGCACCGTCAATCGTGAAGGTAAAACGCGAACAGATAATAAAAGGAAGATCCTAACAAAGCGAACGAGAGAATATAGAAACGAAAGCAAAAAAAAAATAGGAAACTGTGAAGAGGCGCTCTTTGGTAAAGAATCTGGTAGAGTAATTATATTTAGGTTGACCAGATGACTCCACGCGCGTACAAATGCGCAAACGCTGCCTCAAAAGGTATTCGGAAGGCCCTCTGTCACGAAGCGATGAGTTCTCTCTCCCTCTCTCTCCTTTTTCTTTTTTTTCTCTGCCTGCGTGGTGCAGAGAAGAGCAAGAGAAGAGACTATTCTGCAAAACGAGCGTACCGTGAAGTTGCACAGAAGCACTACGGTGTCGAAGGCGAAAGGGGAAGCAGGATGGACGACAGGGGTAACAGAAAGGAGCGGAATGTGTTTCACAAAAATAACAATAATAGCAGTGGTAGCAGTGATAATAATAGAGAGAAAGAGATATAGGGACAAACAAAGTTGGTGTGTGGTGAGGGCTAAAACATTAAAAAAAAGGAGAGGGAACAAGCGGAGAAGAATAAGGATGCAGGTCAGAGCGTAACCTTTCCTCGTGTGGTAAGGCACGCAGTCAGCGAAACGAAGAGGAACACGTGTAGGAAATTGTTAAAGGAGAAACGAAAAGAGAGGATGGGGAGAGTACTATAGGAAATGCGGGCGGTAAGCTTTTCCTTGAAGAAAAATCCGTTGGACACAGAGAAAAGCAGCTGGAGCCGCGAAATGAAAAATATAAAGAGATGATGGGAAATGGTTAAGACGCACGGACACAGAGCCTTGCTTGTTGTTGTTCCGCCGAAATACTAGCCAAGGGAAGCAGCCACTGGTTCCCACTGGGAGAAACCCAAGAGGAAGGTGGGCTTTCCAATAAACAAATAAAAAAACAGAATCGGAGGGTGGAAGGGTAAGGGAGGCGGGGACTTCTAGAGACCGAAGAGACTCTTCAGACGAGGAGCGCAGAGCAGGGAAAAAGGCAAACCCGATAACAAAACCTGTTGATATTGGTGTTGGCGGTTGTTGATTCTTTCCCTTTATGTTTTCCTATAACTCCCAAAAAGTGGGAGGGGGGTTTCTTCTAGTACAAAGAGCACGCACTCACGTCTGCCGATTGCCAGCAGGCAAGGCAGAGGTAGCCTTGATGATGGTAAGGAGAGGGAGGGAGGAAGGCGCACCTGTGTCTCACGTCCACTGCTTGGTGTCGTGGACTGCGACAGAGAACGCTATTTTCGCCTATGTTTGGGGACGACTCTGCGATTTGCTATGTTTTCTTTCTGTTTTACTGCTGATGAAGGTACGCAAGGGGTGAGGAGGAAAAAAAGAGAAGGATTGCAGTAGTTATGAGCGAATATAACAACAGCAGTAGCGCCAGCCATCACAAGAAAGAAAAAAAAGGCAGATGCGTGGATCATCGCGCTCCATGTGACCTTGCCGAACCCATGCCCAGGTACGTGGGTACAGGTCCTTTCCTGTATTCATTGCCTCCCTGTGTCCGTGTAGCCACAACGCCTGCTATCACGTCATCGCGCACAGGAACCTGAATGCCTTGATCTGTACGTACCACTCACCCCGCAGGGATTCCGTGTTTATCCATATTATTTTTTCTCTCGTTCGTGCTGAACAAAGGCCCTGTGACGTTCCTCCTTTTTCTGTTTAAATCTGTGATGGATCAAGCATCCACTTGAGCGCAAACAGGGAGCATCAGGAGGCATCAGTCGGAAAGCGTGAATACAAAAAAAAAAGTATCACCCGTTTCATGCCACTGAAGTGGGATCCACAACGTTTCTTTCCTCTCTTCCTCTCCCCATTCAACAAGGACGGATGGAAGTGCAGCGGACTATTTCTGCGGCTTCGCACGAGCGTGAAAGGACGAAGTGGTGCGCCGCGCACGTGGTTACTGAATCGGCTTGCGAGCCAGCATGCGTGGGGTAACAGGGGCGTACGTGGCGCCTGGGTGGGCCGCCGCCGCTCCGGGGGGAGCCACCGCCATCGGCAGGCGCTCCACCAGAGGTGCCCAGTGCGTTCGGGCATGGTGCTGCGAAGATGCCTCCCCAGACCCATCCGCGTCCGCAGCGACAGCGGAACAAGATGACAAGCATGGCGACCCTGGCGCTGGAGACGCTGCAAAGGCGATCCCTTTTCGGTGCTTCTTGCTGCCCGGTGCGGTCGAGCCTGTGCCGACTCGCTCCACTGGCAGGAATGCCTTGACGCTGGCCTGGAGATGCGCCGGTGTGTCGTGGGCAGGGACCGCCCCGCGCCGAGGTGCGGGAGGTGAGGTAGGGGCTGGGGAAACCGCGAGGACTCGCGAAAGGAATGCGCTTGTGCCCGCCTGTGTGGTCGCAGCAGCATCAGGCGCTGGGATTGCTGGGCTCCCCTCTGCGGATGGTTGAGCAGCCCGCTGCCGGACCTCCTCCTGGTGCTCCCGCCATACGGGGGTGCCGTCATTCACGATGCGCTGCAAGACGCTGTGCACAAGCTCCGCCACAAGGTTCTCCGCTGCATGGGATGCTAAAACGTAGCGCACGAGAACGTCAGCGGCGGCGCGGTCCGCGACGCTGTGACTGCGGTCCTGGCGCTGCAGATGTGCTAGCTCACCGAGACAGCTGAAGATGACAAGGGCCTTGTCCTCAGGGCGTCGCAGTCGTGCTGGCTCCGGTGGCATCACACGCGTCGCGTCAGAGCTTTCCTTGCCTGTCTCCTCCGCTGTGGGCTCGAGCCTCTGCTCTTCACGAGGCACCTCCTCGGTTGCGGATAGGTTTTGACTGTGGGCAAGCACTTCCCCAAAGCGCAATTCATCGTACAGACGCGCAAGGTTCCTCTCGGAGAGGAGGTACGACACAATCGCCTGTAATTCAGCGGCCCCCGTATTCGGCATCAAGCGTGCAACCCGATCGAGCACCTCAAGACGAGCGTAACCTTCTCCATTGAAGGCAAAGTTCAGAAAATGATCCTCACTTACCTGCACGCTCGTCGACGCCATCCCTCCATGTGTGCTGGAGATCTCGTCTGACCGCTCGGACGACGACGCTCCCGCCTCTGTGGAGCGCTTTGGCGAAGCACCTGTAAAGGGAAGGCTGTGGTAAAGAACGCCTTCGTCGGCGAGGTGGAGCAGCGTGGAGGTGAGACGACGGTGCCGGCGCTGCTCTTTTTGCAGCGTCACTTCGTCCACGGCCTCAAAATCCAGTTGAATGTGCTTCTCCAGCTGTTTCATAATGGAGTCGCTGCGATCCGGTACCACAAAGGCCTTGCACACCGCCGTTCGTGCCATGTGCGCCGGCTGGCGGCTGTGCACCGGCCACGACTCAAACGTGGCATCACACAGGAGGCAGCGCAGCGGTGGAGGTGCGGGTGGCGGTGCACCGGTGTCCGAGTCCTGCTTTCCAGCGACGTGGTGCGAGTCGATCGCAGCTGAGGCAGACGCGGTGCTCACGTGGCGAGCCGCAGAGGCGTGCGCAGACGACGCACCGGCGAAGGAGCACGGTGCGACGGAGGACGTTCTCAAGGTCGGGCATGAAGCAGAGAGAAACCGGGTGACAGGAGCTGAACGCATCCCAAGACGTTGCATGGCACGTAGAGAGCGCCGCTGCATGGGTGCGTCGATCCTTTACCGTCGTTGATACTGATACCGATTCCTCACGTGTGAGAGGACTGAGGGTTGCTCAGGCTTTTCCGCTTCCAGCAACCCGTCTCTCTGTATTGGTAAAGCGACCAAGTCAGAAAACTATGGAAGCTCAACGAGCACCTGATCCGAGTCGTTAATTTTTGCTTACCTGCCCTAATGCTAACTCGACAAAAAAAAAAAAAGAAGAAGTCAATCACGCGTTCGATCAAAGCAGGTGGATCAGAAGATTGTATTAGAGAATGTTGAGTTGTTCAAATTGCGCGCATCATGACACAGATCTCGATGCAAGGACATCGAACAAGGAAGCATCAACGGCCTCTCTCATCTGTTCTTCACGGTTCTCTGTCAGTGAGTCAAGTGCTCGTGAGATTTAATCACGTCGCAACCACCATAACTGCGAGGGGGAGGGGGAGGTGCTTTTCATGGCTCAAGAGGACTCCATCGCTCATGCATGCAGCCCTTTCTGGGGTGTTTCCGTTGCCAGGATTGCCACCCCAAAGCGCTCACCTCCTCGTGCATACAGAACATTATTCAGTCATCCTCCGTTAACGGAACTGCTTTCTTTTTTTTTTCTTTTTTTTTGCTGTAAAATGAAAGGGAAATCATCGAAACAATAAAAAAGAAAGGGACATCGCCAAGGGATGTCTCGAGTCTCACACACACACACTCACACACACACTCACACACACACACATACGCAGAGACAGACCAAACCGAGAGACTCAAGTGCTGCAGAGAAGCATGTGAATGCAGAAGCTTCCACAACAAAAACCGCGCAGAGAGCTTCGATGTGGCGTCGCGTGTGTGTGTGTGTGTGTGTGTGTTTTCATGGTTCATCTTGGCACATCGCTCATCCTCTTTTCTTGATCCGCTTCGCTGCATGCTATCTCAGCTTTGTCCTCCCTCATTTCTCCTTTCGTTTTCGCTTCTAGCCATACTCCTTTCCACTCGCTGGAAAGCGAATGAAGGCTCAGACAGAAACGAAAACACCAAAAAGGAAGAGAAAAGAGCGAGAACGAAAAAGAGAGAAGAGCGTGGAGCTACTTCTTACGCCTTGGGGGTCTTGAAGTGGTTGGCGATGCGGCGGTTCACGACCTTGAGGTAGCGGCAGCGGCCGGTGCCGGTGCGGCGGCGCTTGATGGCCTTGACAGACCAGTTGAAGCGACGGCGGCTGGGGCGGGGGAAGGCGCAGGCGGCGCAACGCTCCCACTGGACGTGGTAGGAGTTGCGGCCGCAGCGGCGGCAGAGGATGTGGGTGCGCCCGTGGCGCTGACCCATGGAGGTGGTACCCTTGGTCATTCTGTCGGATGCACTTGACGAAGCGAGGGGGTGAGAACTAGAGGCGTTGCGTCGTGTGTTGTGTGCCAGTGATGGTGCAATGGTGCAATGGTGCGAAAGGATGGGAGTGCATTGTTAGAGGTAGGAGGTGGAGCAAGGAGAGAAGGTTGAAGTAGAGCTTTCACATACATGTTCGTCGTCTTGGGGAAACTGTTCTTCCGCGAGGGAGAAATAACGGTTCGCCATCTGGGAAACGTTCGGCGTCGCAGATTTGGAGAGCTGACCTCCTCCCCTCCTTGCACTCAGTCAATCCCGTTATTGACTGGTGTTGATCATTCGGTCATGTACATTTATTTATTTATTTTGTGTGTGCGAGTGTGTTTTCGTTGTTCGTATTGATGTTCTCTCTTCTGCGAGTGGTCAGGATTCGGTGATGCACACCCAGTCTGACGGCTCTGTGGGCTCGCTGTCCTCTGCACCCGCAGACAGGTCCCTTTCCTGAGGCGTGAGGCGAAATGGCACGTGCCAGCCGCGCTGCCGTGCCGTCGCTGAGCCCTCCTTGACCTTCGGGGTGGTGCGCTGAATGCAACGAGTGAAGGGGGAAGGCCACACAAACGTGAGCTCCGTCTTTTGTTGAGCCTTGTAGCTGCAGCGAAAACGAATTTGGTGCTGCTCCCGCCATCGAGTGAAGCTGCGGGGGCTGAGGAGCGTAAAGTGATGATCACGCATCAAGTCATTCGTCAGCACAAGAACAGTGGAAGGCGTCGGGGCCAAGCTCTTGTCTGTAGGGGTGGCGGTGGTAGTCATAGCTGGGGAAACATCGGAAGGCCTTGTTAACGTCAAGGCCGCGTAGAGCCAGCACAGGTCGTCATTCAGGCCGGACGGCGTGCAGTACAACCAGCCCTTCTCACGCCACTTGCGCGCGTAGGCAGCGTCCTCTTCGGTCATGTTCTGGGGCTCGCAGTGCCTCTCATGGAGCACGACGAGGGGGTGGCGGAACAGACGCGGAGGACGAGAGTCGGTCCCTGCCTCACCGCCGCCCACGGCATGTTCAAGAGCAAGGTCAATCAACGCGAAATTAACGCCGACATCAACGCCCTTGCCTTTTTTACAGTGCGCCACAAAGTCAACGTCGGCTGCCGTGATGTCGGACGCCCGGACCCCGCGCCGCACGAGCAACTTCCGCTTTGCCACCTCGTACCAACTGGAGAGCCCGTAGTAGCCCAGGTTGGCGCCGTCCACGAGGAGGTCGACGCACGTGGACGGGGACTGCTGCCGCTGTGCGATGTAACGGCGCCAGGCCTCGAAGCCAACACTCGCGCGACGTGACCGGCACTTTTGTGGAACAACAACCTCTACCAAGTCCGACAGCAGCTCATCACGATGGCGGGTGGTGAAGGCGTAGCCCGCCATCGGTTCTTGACAGCAGGGGCAGTACACCTCGCGGTCACGTGCCTCACAGGAATCTTCTTTGGCGATGGTAGTTGGAGCCGAATGCAACGTCTCGGGAAGAATGCGTGTGCGATGCACTGACACGTTGCGTTGAGCGGCGGCGCACCACGGTTCTACCACCTCCGTGATGAACGCCTCCGACACCTCTGGCACGTGCTCTTGCATTTCACTCAGCATAAAGTGCAGCGTGCTGAGAGGCTCGTGCCCGTAGCGAACGCAGAACCGCCCTAGGCTGACGTAATCAGGTTCGCTCAATTCGATATGGTGTTTCAGGCACTGCTCGTACACGGCGAATACTGTGTCACGGTGGGCCTTTGCTGTTGCTTCCCATTCACCTTCTCGGTCGCATGTGAACTGCAGAAAAAGTGAGGCGGTACGAGGACGCAGCAGCTGGCTCTGCAGAAGATACTGAAACATCTGCGTCGCCGCCGCCACATCTCCTGTGACGCACTGCAGGCGCAGCACCCCTGCGAGCACGCTCTCGTCTGTCCACGCCAAGTGCGGATACCGCGTGCGCACCTGTTGCACGAGAGAGAGCCCCAACGCATACTGCCCTGTCTCTGCGCAGGCGAAGAGGGCCGCCGACAAGGCAGACCAAGAGAAAGCCTCCGCTCCTGTTCCCTTGTGTGCAGAGGTGGGCAATATCCGATCGCTTTGCATGGCGTCGCGAATCGCGGCGACTGCACCTGCAGCATCGCGTCTGGCGACCAGTGCATTCACGGTCTTGTTCAACTGAGCCGAAGGAGACGCAGGTGCCTTTCGCACGAGTCGCGATGTGTGCACGGAGCGCCAGGTGCTCAGCAGCGACCCCGCCACCATAGTAGACCCATCACAGTGCAGTGGTGAGGTACTTACAAGAACCCTTCTCCGCCAGAGCATCGCACTCTTTTGAGCCTCTTCTTCAGTGATTCTTTCTGACGTACCCAAGGCAAGGAGGGGAAAAGGGAAAACGGTGCGAGTCACTGCTGGTCCATGTACTTGATGCGCTTGAATATACGAGGAGGAGAAAGAGAGAAAGAGAAGACCAAATGAAACCATAGACGATAAAGAAGGCCCACACAGAGTGATCAGCAAAGAGATTCTTTGCTGTTCGCCTAATACTCTCCCCTCCCTCATAGAAAGCTTGATACCCATTACACAGCAGTTGAGTGAGTGTCATGTCGTCTGCCGCTACGAAACGCGACGCCGGTACCAATGTGACGGCACGTCGCGCATCTTCACATCTTCTCGCGGAGTTGGACACAATTAAATCGTGTGTGAATCCCATCAGTGCGATTCGCACACGTGTCAACAATCGTGATCTATCGCGGAGTCTGTATGTATTTCCTGAACCGTGCTCACTTTTTTGTAATTGATTTTCTGGGTGGACATTTGGGTTCAGGTACGACAAAACGGAGGAACGAAGGTGGTGTGACAGCGGCGCCAGGGTGTGAAGTAACAATAGAGAAGGCGATAAGAATCACAGGCAATGGGAAAGAAATGATAACGGGCAGCACAAAGATTCGCCAAGACAGATGACGGAGATAGACAGGAAGAAGAAAGAAAAAGTACACGGGTTTTCAAAAGTGAACGCTGTCAGAAACGTCCGGATTCCTGTCAACTCCATGTTTCCCTTTCTTGTCTGCTTAGTGATTCTTCTGACAGTTGCCTCCTATCTTTCCGCTCTGTGTTCCTGACTATGCAAACATAGGTCTCTGGTGATGGAGCCCTCTATATCAGTGCCAATTACACGTTCACGCCCCCATGTAGGTCTTCTTCCTCGCGATGCCTAGCTCAAGTGTCGTGCGCTCGAGACAGGAGATCCAGTGTTGGGAAGCCCTCAAAAAGTCCGCAGGGTACGCCTCCAGAAAAGAAAAAAAAAATGAGGTTGAAGGAGAAAGAAAGAGACGGGAGAAAATGAAAATGTTAGAGTTGTTGAAGGGAAAAAAAGGTGTAAATGGCAATAATGTTCAGTCGACAAAAGGAACAAGCGAACTTGAATTAAAAAAGAGAGAGATAACTTCATATTCGAAAAAAAAAAACAGCACCTCTTACTCAAGCGTTCATGCGTTGATCATGCTCTCACGGGATACGAGAGAAAACACCCAAAGGATCCATTATGGCTTTTGATTGTTTTTCGATGTTATCGTTTTTCACAATCATAACGCTGCGTTGACGGTTTCTTTGGGACGTCTTCTATTCTCGGGTGGAAGCTGTATAAAGTGGTGAGAGCCCTGCACCTTCTCTTTGCGAGAAGAAAGCGCTGAAGGAACAAATGGGGCGGTACGCATTAGCTTGACGTTGGTGTGTCTTTCAATCGTCTACTTCCGAGAAGTTCGCTTTCACTGACAGCAGTTTTCTCTTCACCAGTCTGATTTACTTCAAGGTTTTTATATAGATAGAAGCTGCTGCACACTAGTTCAAGTGCGCGCCACTGGAAAAAAGAAGCCAAAGAAGTGAAGATAAACTCCGACGGACGGTATGAAAAAATTTCTCTCTCTTTTTGTTGTTTCAGTTGCTGATTTTCATTTCCTTAAATTAGACTTGAACGTAAGAAGTTGGTGGTAGTTGGGAAATAAATGGGGGAAGAACGAAGAGCAAAGAATCACTCTGAGGTGAGACGGGGGAAAAAGAAGGAAAAATCAATGTTGAGTTGTCAGAAATTTGAGAGCGAAGAGAAGAAAAAACGGAATTACTTTCTTTGGCAAGGAAGAGTGAAAAGGGCGTAGCAATAGCTGTTGGTTGTTGGTTGTTGTTAAAAAAGAGTGATGGATCTTTTGTAGGAGATGCTGGCTCGAAGAAAAAATGAAGAAAAGTGAAAAGGCAGGAAGTGTTAGTGTGGTCTCATGTGACACAACCACCTTTTTTTTTTTTTTTTTCGGGGGGGGGGGGGGGGGGGGGGGGTGC
>JASAOC010002119.1:203985-230726 GCA_030849835.1 Herpetomonas samuelpessoai
GGGGGGGGGGGTTGCTGTCGGTGTTCTCATTTTTTCTCCTCCCGATGTTTCCCTCACCCGTGGCGGGGAAAGCAGAGAAGAAAACACGTTGCCAAGGGGCGACACAACACACGCACGCACAGACACACACACAACGCTCCGGCACATCTCACATTGTTTACTGCGAAGCGACCGGAGCCAGGTCAGGCAGGGGTGGCATCACCAGGAAGTAGTACGGCTGGAAGGCCTGCATCAGCGCCTGTTGCTGCGCCACCACCGGCAGCACCTTCTTCGCCGAGGCCTCCGGGCGGGCGAGGCGGACTTGAATTCGGGTGAAGTTAACGGTGTGCCCCTGGAGACCGATGACAGCGTTGCAGGCGTCCTCGTCGCGCTCGTACAGAACAAAGCCGTAGCCCTTGCACAGGCCCGTCGCGCGGTCACGCTTCACCGTGCAGGAGATAATCTTGCCAAAAGGATCAAAGAGGCTGCGGAGCTGCTCGTCGGTGTAGTCGGGGGGCAGGGACGCGACGTAGACGTTACGGCTGTAAGGAGAGGACATGAAGGACATGGTGAGGTGTGTGACAGACTCTCGCTTGTTGCTGTTGGGTGCGTGTGGGGAAGATGCTTTCTTTATTGTGGTGCTCTGAAATTCTTTTTTTTTCCTTCTGCAAGGGCGATGCGAACTCTGAGAAGGCTGCAATGCAACGAAGGGTCGGACGTGGTGTTCGAAATAGAAGGGAAAAAAAGAAAGCGGAGGCGGCAGGTGGTTTGGGTGTGGGGTTAGAGAGCGGGGGAGAAAAAAAAGACTATGCATGTCATGAAGAAGAAAGAAATGAATGGACGGGGAACAAGGAGGGCAGACAGAACAGGGAGGTGAGCAGGAAGGAGGATACGAAAGGGTACGTTTCCACAAAGACGTTTTCGCACGCGGCATAGGTGCGCACGATCTTTCTGGGAAAAGACGGGCGCGCTGAGGCAGACGGAGGTCCTCCTCTCGGGCTTCCCGGTCGGAAGCCCGATCGCACGTTCACTCACGCAAGAGAGAAACAACACGCCGGTAACCCAAGGCATCCATTGTTTACATTTTTCTTGTTTCAAAATGAACGTTCTTCTTTTGTGGTTGGAGAGAGGATTATGATTGTTTCCATGCTCTTTTAGACCCCTGAGCTCCCCCCGTCGAGAAGAAGGAAGCGAGGTAGAGGTTGTGCGTGCGCCAATTGTGGACCACTTCTCCTTTTTTTTTCCTCTCTCGTCTTCCATTAAACCATGTAGCCACTGAGGAAACGAAGCGAACCACAAACGACTTGCGGTAATGAGGAGCATCAAGGAAGACTGTCACTGGGCCTTAGAGAGAAAGAGTCTCCTCCACAGATGTGCCAGCAACGGAAGAAGCGAAGTGGGGGACAAGAAATGAGGGGAAAGAGAGAGTTGATGTGAATACGGGCAAAAAAGAAAAAAAAGATAGGAATGTACAGGTGCAAGAACATGGGAAAAAGAGAGGTAGAGATGGGAGGAGGAAGGAGGAAAAAGAGGCTACAGGAACGGAAGGATTCTTGGAGGACAAAGGAATTCTACTTGGAGGCGAAACGACAACCCCGGTCCGTGCGATCATGGATTGGTGCTCGGTGTTTCCTCTCCCAGATCCTCGCCAACAGCGCCGTCGCCTTCCGTGGGCCTTTCCTTCGTCTCTGCTGGGTTCTCCTCGTCCGTCCGCCCAGCGCGAACCAGGGGACCCGTCAGCCGAGGAAACAGCTTGACGTTGCACAGCTTCATCAGCACCACAAAGACAATCATCACCATCCAGACAAAAAAAACCACAAAGAAGACCCCGTTCGCAATATAGCCAAAGATGAAGCTCTTTCCAAAGACCACGTGGCGAAAGGCCACACAGGCGGGTGTACCAGGGGCTGCCCCAAGAACATTGATGGCGACCACGATGGCGCAGATGGGGATGGAGGCGAAGCTGAGTCTCACCAGCACATCTTCCTGGAAGATCATGACAATGTAGACAATGAGAATGATGAGCATGAGAACGCCTGCGAGGGAAATGACGCACGTCGGCAAGAAGATGCACTCGTCAATGTTGCCAAACTCAATGCCGGCCGCCACAACAATATACACGCCGACCTCGAGCTGAAAGACGAGGAGGTAGTAAAGAATCTTGGACACCCCACTGTGCCGTTCAATGGCATGGCGGATGCGAGGGATGTTGAAGCACGCAAACCCCAGGCTACTGGTGGAGTCGTAGGCGATCATCATGTAGCAGAAACGAATCAGGGCTATGCCCCATTGCACCAGCGCTGTGACTGCGAGGAAATAAAAACTCCACTGCCGCTGATACTTTGGATCAACGAGCCGTGACGTGTAGCTGAAATACGACTGCACCACGTACTGAGGGAAGCCAAAGCAGAAGGCGTAGCAGATGGAGGCAAGGCGCGAGCTGACCAGCACATTGTGAGGGTACGCCAGCATGTTTCGCCCTCGGGCACGGGCGTACCGCACGACGCAGAGCACTTCAAAGATCGGCAATATGGGGAAGACATTCACGTAAGGAGATGGAATGTGCATTCCTTGGGTGTCCTCGTACCGATTCTCGTCCTCCCTGGTTCGCATAAAGTACACCATGAAAATCAGATGAAGGGCATAGCCGCAGCCGTAGGCGATGAGAGTGTAGAAGCCGTAGCTCTGATAACCCGGCGCATCAATGGTCATCCACCCCGCCAGCACAAGCGCGATCGCCACCGTGCAGGTGGTGGACGCCAGCAGACTGATGACGACAAAGATGAAGTTGGTGAGCGACATGCTGGGGGAATAATTCAGTGTAATGGAATGAAGCCGCTCCTCGGGGAGCACGTGGGGGTTCGCGTGCATGAGAGCAATGTTCTCAAAGCCGCTCGACTTCAGCATCACGTAGCGCCCGTGCGAGAGGCGAATAAAAGGCATTTCAAAGAAGGTCTCCAAGTACTCGTACAACGTCGGGGTGAACTCAGTCTGACCCTCGGGCATGATCGAGTCTAGGGTCTCCTGCACGTTGCGCTGCGTCACCGGGTCGTTGTAGTCGAGGCAGCCCGAGGCGACAATCATGCGCACGAGGAACGGGTTGTGCTGTGCCTCAGCCACCTCAGCCCCTGTAACAGGACGCTCCGGGGAGCGCGAGGTGAGCGCAGCGGCCACCAAGTGCCCGTACGCCTCGTTCGGGTTGGCGCAGTACCCGTGCAGAGCGGAGACAAGGTCCACCTCAATCGTGGGCGGCTCTGCATCCACGTCTGTAGCCTCGTCGAGGAGCTGCTCCTCCTCCGTCACCTCAGGGATGGGGTGAGCCATGGGAAGCAATGGAGCGAAAGGCTCGCCAGTGTCCTCGACATGCACACGTGCAGCACGTAGGCGATCTTCATTGTCTGCGAGGCTGTAAGGGTCGCCTTGGCTATCGTCGTGAAACGGTGAGTGGCCCAGGTCATCGAACAAGCCACCGAAGCCTGAGGAGGCCGTGGTAGCATCGCTTCGGGCACTGTTCCCTGCGTTCACCGTGGTGCTACGTTTTTTCCGACTCGCCGACGGGTTCGGATCTGTGAGGGTGTCCACATATTCATTCACGCGCTCCCGACCGCGGGCAAACGCCTGTACGGCGCTACCCCACCATCCACCGCCACCGTTGCCCGCGCTACTGGCGTTGGGGTCGCTACGGTTGTTGTTATTTTGGTTTGAGTTGTCTGCGCTCCTTTTACTCGCACTGTGGCGGTGGTTGCCACTGGGCGGCTGGGTAGGTGGTGGTGGAGGTGACACCGCCGCGGCATTCTTGGCCCGGCGTGGCAGAGCAGCTGGTGGCTGCGGACGGGGCGGCTCTGTGGGGTACTCGCGCTGCTCGGGAGGGGTGTACGGGGTGCCGGCGCTTGTGAACCGACGACTGGTTGGGGACCGGAGGTGCGGGTGCGAGGAGGAGGCGGAAGGGTTGGAACCGCCGTACGACCCCCCGCGTTGGAGAGCAGGGTTGCTGGGGGCACGGCTCCGTGGTGTGAGAGCAGTGCTGACCTGGCGGGAGAGGGGCACCTCTGGTGCCGGTCGCGGGGTCGGCGCTGACGTTGCAGCAGCGGTGGGAGAGAGCGTGTTGGCGCTGCGGGCGGTGCGGAACGCGTCGCTGCCGTAGGCTTGGCTAGGGTCAGACGACACGGCCGACATATTCTCGTTCAGGTAGATGGGCCGTACCGAGTAGTCGGAGCTACTGTGGAACGACAAATCTGACAAGGACGCTGGTTGCATTGCTCCTCTCCTATGCTCTACCCTCGGTGTTGCTATTATTATTGTATGGTTTTCGTTTTGTTGCGTGTGAGCCTGCGTCTCCCTGTCAGCGGGCGGGAGCAGCTTTCGTTGCTCGTCAATGCCAACGCCAGACTTGGGTTGTTGTGCAGCAAGCGACGAAGTTAGAGAAAGAAAGAGAGGAGATGAAGCCACGAGAACACTGGCAAAGGAACCATACACGGTGCCACTAATGTAAGAGAAAAGGAGGAAGATATAGAAAGGAAAAAAAGAGGTCTAGTTTGCACTGTGTTGGACTGAATAACACGAGGGTTCCTGGTATGAGAAACGTGCTCCAACGTCTCTGAGGAAACGCGAGGGTAACCCCTGAAGAGCGATGGGGACGCAACAAGAACAGATATCTGGGCAATGAGAGCAGTGAGAAAAGGAAGCCGCACAAAGGAGTGCGCGTGGGACGACAACAGTAAACAATATTTTCCCAAAAGGTAAATGTATACGTAGCCAGAGGAAGAAGAAAAAAAGGAAACACAGACAGCTGAAATGCGCCACAACCTTCTGCAACCCGTCCCACAAAGTCGTTTAGGAAAGAAACCTACGAAATGTTCAGGACCCCAAACGATCCTCATTTAAAAAAAAAAAAGACAAGAAGAGGTTGGAAGAGAAGGATCGCACAACGGTAGGAACGAAACGAAACAGTTTTGGCACTCACCGTTCCCTGTGCGACAAGACGGCAAGTGCCGAGTGGGAGGTCTCACCCATGCGCCAAGGGCAGAAGGCAACTACTCTCCATTCGGTTCACTGTGCCGGAATACCAGCTGAGCGAGGTGCGTGAAGCACACCTTGAGGCTCTTGAAACAAAGAGGGCGGCCGCACTCGGATTCCCATGCCCATCTTGCGGTGGAAGGGACAGCGATTGTGCGGGAAACGTGCGGCCGTTGACGGGGCCCACAGATTTAGCCAATCAATGTGATTCTCCAGCTGTCTTCCTCCCACCTTGCTTCTCATCCCCCGCTCCGTGCACGTATCTCTTCTTGTGCTGCTTCACGTGCAGCTGTATCAGCGTGTTCGTTGATTGGTTGGTTAGAGATGTAAAGTCCACTTTAGTTTCGTCAAACGAATCGGGAACGCCGTGATTAGAAGCGCAAGCAAGAGGCGGGTAAAAGAGAGAGAAAACCGCCGTCCATTTCTCGATGAGTGTCGTTGTTGCTGTTGTTTTGTTTTTGTTTTTTGTTTTCTTTGTTTTTTCCCCCTACTTGTCGGTGCTTCCGTATTCCTGCCACCCTCGTGTTTGCCGTCCTCTCGTGGTAGCGGCCCTCCCCCATCGGTATGGTCACATGGAGTTTCATTTCTTTTGGCTCTGTCTTTGTTCATTCCGCGACACGCCCCATACGCCAGAAGTCCTCAGTGCAGACGGAAGAAGACTGGGAAAGGGAACAAGTCATTGCAACAACGGAGCCGAACGGCATCATTCTCAGGCGGAGAAAAAAAAGAGAGAGAAGAGCTGTGCGAATGCAAACGAAGGATACACAGCAACGCCGAAAATGAGGGAGACAAGAAAGATCCGCTCGAGAAGCAGATCAGGCAAAAACGCAATTCGTCGGTTCATTGCACGGCTCCGATGACGACCACCGAAGAAGGGAACAAAAAAACACAACACGAAAAGGACATTGGCGTGAACTGCACGCCACAACAGCAGCAATATCACAAGCGGCTTCTCAAACCTTGACAAACAGAGAGGAGAGCGAGGCCTCCTTGTGGAGGCTGTACACCGCCTGCGCCAGCAGTGGCGCCGTTGTCAGAACCGTTAGCTTTCGGCACTGCTTCGTCGTCTCGTTCTGCGAGATGGAGTCGGAGATGACGAGCTCCTCAAGGCAGTCGCACGCGTTAATGCGATCGCAGGCGGGATCGGACAGGATGCCGTGGCTCGCGCATGCAATCACGCGCACGGCGCCCATCTCCTTGAGGAGTTCGCAGGCCTTGCACAGGGTGCCGGCGGTGTCGACCATGTCGTCAATAATCACGCAGGTGTAGCCCTCCACCGTGCCGACGGTCTGCATCGAATCCACCTTGCCAGCCTCCTTACGGCGCTTCAGAATGGTGACAATGTGGCTGGCGCCAATACGATCGGCCAACACATTCGCACGCTCCACGCCGCCAGCATCCGGGGAGACCACAACGGTCTGATTACGGTCGAACCACGGCTGGCGCATCAGGTAGGCAGCAAACTCAGGGAACATGAGCAGGTTATCGACAGGGATGTTGCGGAAGAAGCCCTGGATCTGGCCGCAGTGCAGGTCAAGCGTCACGACGCGGTCAACGCCCATGCACTGCAGCAGCTGCGCCACCGCGGAGGCGGAGATGGGAACGCGAGGCTCACTCTTGCGGTCCTGGCGGCTGTACGCGTAGTAGGGGACGATAGCCGTAATGCGCTTCGCTGACGACAACTTCAGTGTGTGGACGAGCAGCAGGAGCTCCATCATGGCATCGTTCACCTGAGAGTCGCCGTTGCCAGCGGTCGGTTGGATGATGAAGCAGTCATCGCCACGGACGTTGTCCACGATCTTAATGTTGAGCTCGCCATTGGCGAAACGCTTGATTTCTGTCCTGCACTTTTCTATTCTCAGAAGCTCCGCCACCTTGTCCGTGAGCTCGGCGTTCGCCGTGCCAGGAATAAGGCGGACGCGGAAGCTGGTCTCTACCTCAGGGCTGCTGTGAATGCGGTAGAAAAACGTCTCGCCTGCGGAGACCTGGCGGGCCTGCGGGTGGGCTTGGCGAGACATGGTATTCGTGCGCGTGCCTCTTTCCAAGAACCTACTATCTGTCTTTTATTTTGATATGTTTGCTTTTTGTCTGTTTGTTTTACCTTGCTGATACTTTTTATGTATTATGATGACCTACTTAAATCGTCTTTTATAAAAGATAAGTGAAAGGTTGGGGTCAACGAAATTAAACGAGTTGCAGCGTCGGTTTAATCGGTTAGTCTGCGGGGTGGGTTTGTTTGTTTTTAAAGCGTTGTTACGAACAACAGCAGGGGAAAGGAGCAAGGAGCGCTTGATGCCTTTGGCAGTTCTTTTTTTTTTCAAGAATAAAACAAACAAAAAAATCTGCGCTGCTTGCTTTGAACTACAAAGTAGAGATGAAATGTTTCAATACAATAAGTGAGAAAAGTATGGTTTGACTTCTACACGCCTTCACGGGTAGCGCCAAACACAGGGTGGAGAGGTAAGAAAGGCGTGGGAGAACGAATCAGCGAGAGAGGGAAAAAAAAATGTGTAAGTAGCCTGCTGCAAAGCAAAGAGGGAAATGCAGACGGTAGAGAGATGATAAGAGGGTGGAGTACAGTGCCATCGAGAGAGTTCTTGAAACGTTTCGTGCTAGTTTACGCTGGCGGTCGCTCGCATTCCCCAAGGAGAAAAAGAAAAGGAGCAGGTGTGCAAAGGGAACCCCATCCCCGACAAGTACAAACAAGTACGTGTCCTGCCCAGCGTGTGTGCAATTCACACACACACGTTCGTGAGAGGGCTTGCCTTTGGTTGCGTTTCACGTGAATTCGTTGGACCATCCCGACGTGGCTGGCATCTTTCTTTTATCAGGGTGGAAATAAATACGGGCTGTAGAAGCAGAGGAGAAAGGGGACTTTTGTCGCTTGGAGGCCGTTCCGTGTTGTGTGCTGAGCAAGAGATGCCAAGAAACAAGAATAGGCAAAAGACAACATCACTCAGACACGTGACGATCAGCGAGAGGTGGAAAAAAAGAAATCATGTTGAGGGGAGAAAAGTGCATCTAATGTTTCTATATTGTCAGGCAACTAGAGGTTGCACGTGGTTTCAGTACAGAAATCGGGCACGGTCGTGATGGACGGGTGGTGCCTTCATGTAGACACAGGCACCGGGTCCCATCTTGGGGACCTCGTGTGCGTCGAACGCTGGCCGAGCCGCTGCGAGCGACGCCTCCATTGCTTGGCGCTGCGCCTTCTCCGCCCGCTGCGCTTTCTGTCGAGCGTCACGGCGGCACTCGCAGTACAAGGAGCACCCGCAGTCACGCGCGTGCGGGGTCGCGGGCGCGGCGGGGCTGCTCGAAACCTTTGGTTGAGCACCAGCCGTAGGCGCACACCCCTCGCATTGGTAGAGGCGGGGACGTGTTGTGGTCGTGGGCGATACCGTGCTGGAAAGGCCTTGGGTGTGCGGGGGCTGTGCCGTGTAGGTCTTGTAGTGGTACGACGGCAGCACACATTGGCGGCAGTGGTGGCGTCCGCTTGCGTGGGGGCAGGGGGCCGTCGTGCCTGAGTCGGTCGTCTGCTCAGTGTTCGCATGACTCCGTTTCTCTGCCCTGCTTGACATCAAGGGCGACGGCGGTGCTGTGTGTTGCGCAGTATTCTTCTGCCTCTGTCGCCAGCAACCAGCGCAGCAGCACCGCGCACTGTGCTGTTGATTGTAGTAGTCGCACATGCGACAGTGTGTTGTGACGGTAGTCGTGCCAGACATGGTTTACGACCAAAACTTTATGCGTATTTTTATAGTGTTTGGTCGTCTTCTTCTAAAGAAGTGATGGTGTCTCTTGTGTGCCACTTGTCGCTGTGAGGCAACCTCGAGGTTTCCGCCAATGTACTGTTTGCGGTAGCTTGTGGGGACGTAGATACGTGAACGCATAAATACAGGAAAAAGGCGACGATTATGCAGTGCACTCTCATTAAAATTCATAGGCACGTACTCTGTCTTGGTTCAGCATACATGGATGAACACGTGACGCACGCATTGCCATACATATACGGTCGAGTCAGGTGGTACGGAAACTGCCGTTAAAAAGGTATCGATCCTCTGAACAAGCGCAATGCTGTGATGGGACTCCCTTCCCATCTTGATGTGAAAAGGGCACACGAAAGCGTGGACCCATCCCTGCAAACCCTTGCCTTTTCTCCTCCATATCAGGTGATTTCTCTCTTGTTCTTTGTTTACTTACGTCAACATGTGAGCCAAGCACTGGAAACTTTCAAAAGGGTCCCAAGACTCGCAGCTATCAGGGAACGAGAAAGGGGGGAGAGAACAAAGGAAAGCAAATACAGAAAACGTGTGCAACCGAGATGACAACGGCGGAAGCATGGCAAAGCCCAGCCAGGCATTCCCACGCGTTTAGCCTTCCCCATTTTCGAAAGGCTCCTTTTGCTTTTCATCCTCTTTTCTCTGCTCCGATCGTTGTGTCCGTCACTTTCTTACCTCTTGCGCTTCCCAAGGTTGTCGTGCTTATTCAGGATGGCCTCCGAGTCCTCAGCGCCCTGCTGCCAGATGCCCTTGACCCACTCTGGGACCATGCCTGTCTCCGGCCACGGGCGCTGCAGCGGACCCTCCGCCTTGTGACCGCGCACGTAAATGCGAAACACTTCAGACTCGTAAATCGACTTGGGGTTGTTCAGGCACTGCAGGATTAACGGAAACGGCATTCCGTAGCGGATGGCAAGGAAGAGACTGATACCAGCCGACATGCCAATCTTCGTGAAGAAGAGGTCGCGCACCTTACCCCCGTCGTACTCGTAAGACTTTTTGGTCTCCACAACGCCAGTGTAAGGGTCCTTCACCTGCAAGGGTGTCTCCTCGCCCTTGGTGTAGATGAGGTAGCTGAGATAGATGAGGCAGAGCAGCGCTGCACCATGCACCGCCATGAAGATGTACGTAATGATGCGCTGCGTCGTGGGGTCCGTGCTGTCAATGCTCCAGCTAAGGATGAGGATCGTGAAAGGAATCAAAAAGTTCATGGTGGGCAAATGGAAGGAGGGGAGGGGTGGTAATGTGACGGAAGGGAAATAGAGTGAGGGAGGCGATAAGAAAACTAGACGAGTAAGTCTTACGCAGCAAAGACACGGTTCACTAGCGGTGTACGGAAACCTCGAAGGGAAGAAGAGGGAGAGAGATGCATTTACGGAAAAGTGCGCAAAGAGCGAAGCGTGAAAGATAGTGTGTGGGTGGGTGAGTGGGTGAAAGCGCTGTACGCAACATCCTATAAGAAGGAAAGACTCAACCTCTGGAAGTGCTGATGGTTCCCGTGTCGTCTACCAATGCACGTCCCACGTCGTTCGCCTGTGAATCCCACAGATGGTGCAAGTCCTGTAAGTGGATTGTGACCATAGGTGAGGGAAGGAATGGCGCGCCTGGCTTCGCACACACGCTCCCCTAACACAAAAGAACGGAATACTTCCGTTGTCCTCGTGTACGTGTGGGGGAGGAGGGCAACACATGGTTCCATCGAGGCACAGGCCTTTGAGGGAGAAAAGGAAAAGCTGTCCCACCTCTGCAGTCTCTTGGGCTGGAGGTCCAGACAAACCGTAACTCTACGCTCTGTAGAGCACAGAGTCTCCCTCTTTTTCCTTTCTTTTCTTGTTCTCCGCAGTTTTTAGGTCCGTTAGTTAAACGTTACACGAGTCAGACGATGGTTATTAATACGTTTGGAATGCACACACCATGTCTCAGCGCCAAGGCAACTGAGACAGAGGGAAGCGACGGTGAAAAGAAGAAGAAAATTGAGACACTAAACGCCAAGAAATGCACGAGAAAAGGATGGGGGGGGACGCTACCCGTCACATCTTTTCTTGGATCCCTTTAAAGGGAACTAGATATTTCGAACAGCGTGCTTCGTCTTGCTCGTTTGTCTGTTTGTGTGTTTGTTTCTTTATTTTTTGATGGCAATGTGGTGGTGAGCGCCAAAGGGTTTCGTTTCTTCCTCTTGCGCGCATCTGTTCTTCCTGGTGTAGGCCACAGGGATTCTTCGTTTCCTCCTCTTCTCACATCTTTTAACGAACAAGAGAGCGCCAGTTCATGGGACGGAAGAGGTGGAGGCCGTTGTAGTCCGTGGTGATGACCATGCCGGGAATCTGCGTGTGCCAATGGACCTCCTTCGGGTGCGTCAGGCCCTGGTGCTGGAAGAGGAGCTGGTCGGGCAGGTCAGCGAGGTCCCGACGGCCAAACAACTCACCGATCACCTGTTGCTCTTCGCTGGGGTCACGCTCCAAACTCAGGTCCCACAGCGTGCACTGCCCATCGTCACCCGTCACCGCAAGCGCGCTCTGGTTGTGTAAGGAGAACTCGACAGACGTGATGCTCTTCTTGTGCCAGCGGAGCTGCTGGATGGGCTCACCGCTAGAGAGCATGCGCAGGTCCCAGACAGCGACGGCACCGCTATCCGCACCCGTCACAAGCAGATGCGAGGCCTCCCGTGCACGGTTCCAGCTCGCCACGTTAATATCCGTCGCATCTGCCTGCCAACTAACCTTGGCCGCCCGCATGTCACGGGTGTCCCAGACCTGCACCACACCCCCTGCGCGCGCCGTCGTCAGCACCTGCGCCTGCGTCGGACTCCACTGGATCTCCTCAATAGACTTCCCACCAGACGACTCCCCCGTGTTGCTCGCAATATTCTTCCAGCGGCCGTCGTCGGTGGGCTGCCACACATATAATGCGCCGTCACAGTCGCCAGAGGCAAAGGTATTGGCCAGCACGGGACTCCAGTCGAGGCCGTAGCCCTCCGTCTTGTGCGAGGACGAAGGAGTGCAGAACTTGATGGACTGGCGGTTCTTGACGCTTGGATTATTCCAGGCCTTGGCCTGTTCCTTGCTCCAGTTGGCATGGTCCGCCAGCATGCGGGCGTCGTTGTCAATATCGAACACCTGGACATGCCCCGCGTCAGACCAGACGGCGCAGAACTGTGCTCCGCCCTCCGGGCTCGCGTGAGGGGAGAAGCGAACGCGGTTGGCCGAGCCGTGGTGCTTGATGACACGGTGGTTGAGGATGGGCTCACCACCATTCACCTCCTCCGCGTCTTCCTCTGCGTCGTCCTCCTCGCTATCGCCGCCGTCTCCGATGTAGCTCGCGTCGCTCTCGTCGTCGCTCTCGACATCGTGCTTGGTGCGGCAAATGTTGGACACCCGCAGAATCACCAGCTGGTTGTTCTCCGCCTTGTCGGCCCAGGTGCCGCAGACAAGCGTCATGGCGAGGGGGTACTTTGTGCGGTCGCCGCCGTCGCGATCGCGGATGACATCAAAGGAGAGAAACGGGTACTCGGTGCGGAGCTGCAAGAAGGAGTCGTAGGCGCGGTTTTCATACTCCATCTCGCCCTCGTAGTCCTCCTCCTGGTCCCCACGCCACACCAGGGCTTCGTCAGGCTGCTCGTCGCCTTCCTCCGCCTCCTCACCGGCTTCGCCAATCGTCATGCCAGCCACACCATCCCCAATGGCCTCACGCTGGAACTCGGCGTACTCGTCGTCCTCTTCGGCGCCATCGTCAATGATTTCCTCCTCCTCATCGTCGACCCATTCATCCTCAGCGCCGTCCGAGTCGGTGTCAGAGTCCGAGGAGGACCCCGCGGCAGCCGCAGCGGCTGCCTGACGCTCCTCTTCCTCCTGCATCTCCTTCGGGTCCTTTGTGCGGATGCGGGCCTCCTCGCGATCCTCCTCGCTCTCACGCGTGGGGCGCTTCGTTCCGCGCTTCATGTCTGCGTCCAATAAGGTTGCTGGAGTAGGTTGCGTGATTTGGTTTTGCTTATCCTGTCGTTGCTCTCGGTAGGGGAAGAGAGCGGCGGCACCCACTTGCTACGGTTGTGAGCGCTCCGTGAAAAATTGGTATCTGGCTAACTTTACGTTCGTGGGCCAGAGGCAGTTTCACCAACGCGTAAAAATGGAAAGAGAAGAAGACATGGCAATAACAAGAAGAAAAAAGGAAAGGACGAGATGAGCAGAGTCGACAAGGGGCCGCCATGGGAGCGTAGCGCATTCGGGGAAACCCCTCCAGGAACACCGGCCCCACAAGGAGAAACAAAGGACATTCGCCAGCCATCTCCCAAATACCGCGAGCTGAAAAGGCGACAGTCAGCAGGATGAGGCAACAGTTGCATTTATTTATTTTTTTTATGGAGCGCGCTTCGCTTTCCTGCGATTACCATGTACGCGACACACACGCAATCGCAAGGGCAGACGATTTCGTGTCGTCATACTCCCTCACATGTCCTGGATTTTCTTTCTTTTCTTGTTTGTATTGTGCGTTGGCCATACGGTTCATCGGTAGCAAAGAGGGGAGAAAAAAAGAATTGAACAAGATGTGGGGAGAGAGGAAGGAGCGCTGTGACAAGCAAATGAAAAAAAAAAAAAGAGAGAGAACAAACAGAAGAGTAAAAACGAAGAGGCACGTAAATGATAAAGCGCACTGAGGTGAAAAACATGCAATGGGAGAAGCAGTACACCATGTAGGAAAGCGCATTAAGCACGTGGCGGATCAGACAGGAAAAGTGGCCCCAAGGAAGGATGTACATAGCCTTCCCTACGATCGCTCAAGAAGTGGAAAGGCAAAACGCAATTTCAACTCCTTGTGCGGTGTGGCCTTTCCTTGCAAAAGTGATAGGCACGCGTGTGTCCCCTGACCCCTCACATCCGCACGAACAACACAAAGTGTGAGGAGACACAAACGAGTAATAATCTTCCTCTACGTTTCAGAAGACAGCGTGGGAAGAGTAACAGGAAAGGCTGCTGAGAAGGAGCACAAGGTACACGCAATGTTAGCGAATCCCACAGCTGCGTACCTAGGCAAGCCTCTCCTCTTTTCCCTTCTTTTTTTCTCACTTTCCGTCTACCATAGCAATCGGCATGGTTTCACCTAGGAAATCACGGCCCCTCGTCCCCTCCATTTTCGTTGTACGACAAAGGTGCTAACACAGACGACGTGTGCGTCGTTTATAGCGTCTGCAGGTTCTTCAAGCGCTCTGTGATGTCGTCTTCTGTGACATTGTTCGTCTGCGCTGGCTCCCCAATGCGCGAATTGAGCGGACCACCTGAAAGTTTGTTGCTGATGTCAATGTTATTTTCAGCGGCGACTTGCTCAAGCAGGTTGTCCACCTGACCAACAGGCACCGTGCCCGCCGAGGAGCTCTCGAAGGCGGCGTCCATGACGCCAAGGTTCACCTCCAGCGTGCCCGTCTGCTTCTCGAACTCATCCATGACCTTGGCAATCTTCATCGGATCCATGCCTTCAAGAATTTTGTCCATGCCCTTGACCGTGCTCTTCATCGCCTTGGTGACTGCCTGCATCTGCACGGCAGTTTGAATGCGTGAGTGAGCCGCGTCGATACGGGAAGCCAGGCGGAGGTAGTTGAGGCTCTCGCTGCGCTTACGGATGGCGTTTTCTGCGTAAATACGCGCCGCCTCAGGGTTGCCTTTTTCCAGTGCCTTGCGCACATTAAGCTTCTCCTTCTCACTAGCCTTTTCAGCGGCGGCAGCGCTCTTATTCATCTGCTTGGCCGTGAACTTCATGTTGAACATGATGTCGTAAAGTTTGTCCTCCTTCATTTTCGGTTCGTTGTTCGCTTCCGGTCTTTGTTGGTGTGTGTAGGATTTGAAAGAGAAAGAGGGAGAAGAGGTGAAAATGTATCTGGAAGCGAGTGTCAATCACTTCCTAAATGTTCTCTACTTTGTATTTGGTGGCCAAGAGGGTCAGAATGTATGGTTTGGAAAGCAAACGATGAAAGATGATGTGACCACTTGGTAAAGAAAAAAAAAACACCTTTTCTTTTGCAGCGGTGACGAAAGATAGGTTGGTGAAGTACGAGAGCTGTCGACGACAAGGGGCTATCACGTGCACATAGCCGTGCAAAAACCATGCAGCCTGCCCGCTGGTAGTAAGAGTGACCATGGCAACGTTCTCTCCGCAGACTAGGAAAAGCTGTGTGTAGAACCCACTTTGGCAACACTGCGTTTGGCGCAAACCTTTCCATTCAAAAGACACTTCCCATTTGGTGCGCTTTATGCAACGTTCGTCAGCTCGATGCTACTATTTCTTCTGCATGAGTATTTGTGATCTATGGAAGTGTCTAGCCGTCGTAGTGTCACACAGTGCGTCAAGCCTACGACAGGAGAAAGTAACCATCAAGTGTGAAAAAGCAATAACACGAGAAAATCATCATAGCAAGAATGATACAACGGCACGGAGCCGACTCATGTGACACGGAGGTGGTGTGGACAAAGAGAGAGGAACTTCGCCCTGCACGGAATCGTGAGGAAAACGGCAAAACAAAAACAAAAAACAGCGTAGAAATGGCCGCTGGTCGTCCTTCCTTGGTTCCCCGTTTGTGCGCTCCACTCAATCACTCCCTCTGCAAATCCTTTGAGAGACGCGCCTCGTGCAGCATGGCGTAAAGAAGTGGAATCGAAGCAGGAGCCCCACCCATGTTCAGCTCTGTTGCCAGCACCCGCCTCGGTACCTGGCTATCCGGCACCCGCGCCTCCTGTTGAAACACCGCGAGGGTGTGCTCCAGGCCGTTGAAGGCCAGGTACTCTTTGATGAGTTCATTGATGATCAGATTCTCTGGCGGTACCGCAGCACTCGCGGACATCTCCGCCACCCCGCCGCTGCCAGAAGGGCTGTTTGCCTCAGAGAGGCTCTGGAAGATGGCAGCGCGCAGTTCCGCCTTGACGTGGCCAATAGTGCCGTTGGCATCCAGAGCCTCCCGCATGGCGCTCTTGAGTGATTCTTGGCTAGACATGTCCCCCAGAGAGCGAGAGAGAGGGAAAGGACTAGGTGCAACCAAAAGGCAAACGGCAAATGGGCAGAAAAGGGTAAGGTTATTGTCCTCGCACTTCCCCAGTAAACTTTGAAGAAGAAAACAATACGTTTCACTTCGCAAAAGAATAAAGAAAGAAAGAGAGAGGTCCGGCTAGTGCACAAGAAGAGGGAAATCGGAAACGGGCAACAGGGCGAATCCTTCGTTTCGCAGCGCGGAAAGCTCCGCCATGGAAGCCGGTCAGAACGCTTCGCAAGGAATGCTGGCGTGCCAGTCCCATGTTCCTTTTTCAAGAATGCACCACTCGTTCCTGCATGCGAGGTAGGCTTCGCTGGTTTCCGAAACCGACGCGACCTGTGGGGTGTTGTTGTTGTTTTTTCCTCTTCTTCTTCTTCCAATTCAACGGTGTCTCTTTATGTTCCTGGTCTCATTTTTTGTGTTGTTTGTGTCTTCCAGATGTGCCCCCGCATTATGCTTGAGGCGTCGTAGTTTATGCACGGCATGAGTGGTGGAGGGGACAGTATTTAAAGAAAACAAAAAGGTTATGACCGCAGCTGGCCCGCATACCCTGGCTGTCCGTGTTCATTTCTTCCTTTTTTGAATGGTGAGGCAAGAACGGAACGGAAAATAATCGCCACGACGCACACGCACACATCAATACCGCCACGATTCGTGTGTCATCGCTGCACCTGCGCTCTTGGCCTCCGCCATGTGTCCTTTTTGCTTTGGACAGTGAGCCCTTCTTCCCCCCGCCGTCCGTTATGATCGACCCCGCCGAAGTTGCATCGCCGTCAGGGCGACAGCAGCGACGGCGATGCCTGCGGCCACGGCCACGACGGGCACGCCAAGCGTCCCCCGCCCGCTCGCCTTGTCAGGCGCTGCGTTTGAAGTAGATGCAGCAGGGGCATCGGACTGTTCAACGCCCGTAGTCTTCTTTTTCCGGTTGCGCTTCCGCTTCTTCTTCTCCGCCGCCGTCTCACCCTCCCCCGCATTCCCTTGGTTCTCCTTCGCCTGGATGCCGCCCTGCGCGACCGCCGTCTCTCTGGCCGCGGGGAGTGACAGCGACGGTGATGCAGGCGTCGCCGTCGGGGAGGCAATCACAATGGGGTACGTCATGTAGACAGGTCTCCTGGGGAGCAGAGTGCCATTCTCCTCCGCCTTGCGCACTAGGTATCGCGTCGTCCCTACAGCCACAAGTGTGTCGCCGGGCTCCAGCGTGCATCGGCCCTCCTCCACCAACGTCGCGTCCTTTTTCAGGTATGAGTAGCGGCCTACCTCGCCAGCGTCCGTGAGGCCAATCACGACGTGGGAGGGGGAGAGAGCAGCACAGAACACACGACTGTTGGGACCTGCTAGACGGTGAGCGGAGGATGTCACTGCCTGCTCGCTATCCACCGCTTCTGATGCCTTGGGACGCTGTTTCCGCGGTGGCTGCTGCTGAATCTGCTGAGTCGCCGGGACGCGTGTGAGGAGCTTCACGGCGCTCTTGCCTCCACCGTACAAGGCGTAGAAGCCACCGTTAGTGCTGGTGAAGACGGCAAAGTTCCCTGAGCTGCTAGAGTCTGTGATGACAACCTTGTCCTTCGTGTCTCGGCCCCGTCGTCCCTTGGCAGCACCCTTTTTCTCCAGCTTGACCGTTTCCAAGCACCGATTCTTGTGCAAATCCCAGATGTCAACAGACGGGACCGGGGGTGCTTTGGCTCGTGCCGCGGATACCACGGGCGAGGACGACGCCGGCTCAGCGGTGCTTTGAGCTATCGCTGACTTGGTGAGGCCGAGCAGGCCACCCACCGAGATGGGGAACGTGCCTTCGTCCTGCACAAAAATCTTTAGCTTTGACTTTTTTGTCACCTCCATCACTGTGGACAGTGTTCCAGGAAAACTTGTGACCAGAAACCGCTCACCTACCCAGACAATGAGAGTTGCCAGCGGTACCACCTGCTCTGCCACGAGATCACCCAGCGTGTCCCCTGCGAAGTTAAAGAGGCGCACGCAGCACTGTTCGGGGTTTGCACTCTCAGACGGACTCAGTCCAGTCACTACATCCGACGGGTTGACCAAGGCGAGCACCGTCTGCGCCGCATTAAGCGCGAATGCTAGCACCGTGCCACCGTAAACAAGAGGAAATCTATTCGAACGATCTTCAGATTCAACCCGAAGCCGGCCTTCTGCGTCGATAAAGAGGAAACGACCATCTTTGAGAGTGGTCATGGTGGAGGTAGAAGAAGAGGAATACCGAGAAGCAGAATGACGACAGAGTGCCGGATTTGTGAAGTTGTGGTACCCACGCTTCTGCTGTGAGCCGTGCCCGGGGAGAAGCAAAAGGATGCAGTACTCGCGTCGTTGGGTTTCGTGCTTGAACCTAGAAGCGGAAAGCAAGGAGTTTCCGGAGTGCGGGAGGGGAGCCACGGCACAGTATGTCCATACGCGCCAGAGAAAAACGCAAGAAGAACGAGAGAACAGGAGAACAGGAGAACGAGCGACAAACGTAGTACACATGTGACAACAGAGTGGGACAATGCAGCCGACACGAAGCGTGTGTGTTCGCCTGCCCAGCCCTGGATGGTATCAGGCAAGAGTTCAGTGCAAGCGAGAGCTTGCCACCCGTCGCAAGCCCTCACACGGCCGTCTTGTATGCACCAAGAGGGGTGGAACATGCCGAGTGGCTCAACCCTCTAAACGCATTCTGCGCGTGTGCGTGTGTGTGTGCGTGTGCCCTTGACACAACGACAAATGACATGATGAGTTCTTCGACGTGCATTGTGTGTATTTGTGTTTCTGATTTGCGTGGTGTGGTGTGCATGTGGTTTACATGATGAATTCCAAAAGTTGCTTCCAAATATACAAAAGTCGAAGAAGCGGTACAGCAAGGCCGAGAACGGAGAGGTAAGTCGGAATGCGCGGCAGAAATGGCCTCCAATCACATGGTGCGGTACGCCCTCCTTGCCTGCCAACCGCGGAATGCCGCCTGGATTTTGGCAGAGCTCTCTTCAAACACCTGTCGGGCGGACCGACTCTCTAGCTCTGCGCGAGCTGTCTGGTAAAGAAATTGCTTCTCCGCGCTTGCCAGTGCCACCTCCGTAGAGGCCACGTAGCTGTGATACTCAGCGATCACTACTGAGCGTGCGCCCTCTTCTGCTTCACACAATGCTGTGACAGCTGCCTGTGCTGCCGCAGTGCTTTCCTCTGCGAGCCCGTCCAAACGGCGCCACATCCACTGTGGCTGGGTCTGACAGAGTTTGAGAAAGATACTATCCAAGAGCTCGGTCGCAATCCCCTTGCGCCCCAGAGTCTCTGCCGTCTCGGTTACCTTGAGAGCAAACCCGATGTATTCCTGCTCGATGGCGTCCCGCGCGTCCTCCTCCAAGGCTGCCACAACGCCTGCAACGGCGCTCCGCGTGGCATCCTGGAAAAGCCTGTGAGCCAGCATGTGGGCGTCCTCTTCCATGAAACGGCGCTCTTCCTTTTCATCCGCCAGCAGTAAGGACATTTGGCGCCTCGTGATTTCATCGCGAGACCGATTCCTGTCTTTGAGGCACGCGAGGAGGCCGTTCAGGTACTCCTCCAAAACGCCGACACGGGCGTCGCCCTCCTCGGCGATAGCACAGGTGAAGCACTTGTCTCGGTACGCAAACCAATCTAGCAGCAGAGTCGCGGAGGGGGGCATCGTCAGTGGTTGACGGGTTGCAAACGCTTCGTCGAATACTATAGTCTGGGTGGGTGCTGATGATCCTCTGTGCCTCCTTCCTTAGCCGCAGTGTCGGTCTTTCTGTTTTTGTCTTCGTATTCGCCTGATTGCCTTTGTGTCCCTACAAGGCGCAGCTTTCTATCTCTCGTTCGCAACGTTCCGTAGGGTGAAGGAAGCGGGACTACACACCTGACCTGCTCCAACCTGGTTTCTGCCTGAAGGCACAACTAGCACGTCACTTTGCTTTTTGATAAGGCAACGCAACGGAAACAGCAGCAACGAGAGCAACTCGGCTGAATGTGGAGAGAAAAGGAAGAAAGAAGGGAAAGACAGCCCATTCAGTGAAATCATATTCGCTGTTCTGTTTGTTGCATGTTTTCGTATACTTTTTTGTGTGTGTGGGAACAGCCAGCCAATTAGCCCTCCGCTGTCGCAAGCCGTTGGAGCTCTGCGGGAAAGATTTGCGCCGCTCACCACTCCACCGTGAATATTGCCTTTCCCTCCCTCAAGGGTCAGGCTATCAAGAAAGACACCAGTCTAACCTAGGCCGACAGGTAATAACTGCCGTGAACACCTCCGCTCAAGTCTGCATGGATAGCCGTGGCAAACGCTGAATCGTGCAACCATTCCCACGAACGCGCCAACGCTGGCGGAGCAGAAGACAGGTAAGGCACGCAAGAATTCTATCGTTTAGGGTAATCGTCTTCTTTGCCTTTTGAAGACCAGATATGTGCTAATATTCTCTCCTTTTGCATATTAGCTTATGTTAACACGGATACGCTCTGTTTTGGGAGGGGGGGGTCTCCAAAAGGAACATTTAATGAAAGGAACGGAATTATACGAACTGTTAGACGAGTGGGAAAAAAAGGGAGCGAAAAGAAAAACAACTACGGAGGTTGGGAAGATCGGTTAATGCGCGAACATGGAGTCAGAGAAGAGAAAAGAAACAAAGTGAAACTTATACAGAATCAGAGATTTGCGAGCAGGCAGAAGGAGTCGCGAGGAACACCAGAGGCTCCTTTAAACGTGAACAAAACGAAGCAAACGCGACGCAAAACGAAGCAACAGTAGGTCTCAGCAAGAGGCCACAGGGTGGAGAAGATCATGAACTCTTTCCCCAGTGATAGGCAACCAGAGTGCTGGTCTGCAATGGAGTCTTCCACTAAGTCCATTACCGGCGATCGCGCGCACCGTTGCTCTTGACCTTACCGGTGAAGAGATGCTTGGGACGCATGTTTGGCACGTGGTGGTCACCCTCGCCCTTCCTCGCCTGCATAGCGAGCGGACGAACCTTGACCTTGCTAAGCTTGACGGCCTTGAGCTTCTGGTTGACGTCTCTGTAGCCTTCGCCGCGGCCAACGCTGATGGAACGATCGCGGCTGGCAGAACGCCCGCTGATACTGCGGGTGGATTTCGTGCTCACGTGGGAGCCAGAGCGGTCGCGAGCCATCGCCTCCTGGGCAACCGACATGGAGCGCCCACGCTTGCGCGTAGAACGGTCTTCGCCTGCTCCTGCTGCCGACTGCGAGCGGGCGTCCTGGCTGCCCGTGCGGCTGTTGAAACGCTCGATGGCAGCGCTCTGCTGACGGGTACGGCGGATAGCAGGGTTCTTCATTGCGCGCTCCATCTTCAGAACCTTGACCTTGTCCTTGATAAACTTCACAGCCTCCAACGTCTCGTCGTTGAGCTCGTAGTCGGAACGCTTATTTGCTTCCTCAAGCTCCAATTGCTCGAGACGCGCCTCCTCCTCTGCCTCCAGCTCAAGAAGACGATCATGGATATCAGGATCGATGTTATCGTAAATATTGTGACCGTCCATGATGTCAGGGATGATATCATTGACCCACTCAGGATCCTCAAGATCCCAGGTCTTGCGCTCATTCGCCTGATAACGACCAGGTCCGCCGTTCTCCCATTCCAGATCGCGCTCCGTCTTGCGACGAATCGCAGGACGCTCCCCAGACTCAAGTTCCTCACGAACGCTTTCAGGGATGTACTCCGAGCGTTCAATGTTATCACGACGCTGGGGAGTTGCGCAGTACAAACGGTTCTGAATGGCCTGAAAACGGCCAGAACCTTCCTTCTGCTCGGAGCGGTGGGCGAGAAGCGTGTCGCAGGCAAGTGTCTTCAAGTCACCAACGCCAACATCGGTGAGGGTACTGGTAGTGATCCACTGGGCTCCGGCCTCCTCGATAGTTGACATGACTAGTTTTCGTTCCTTGGCCTCAATGTCATCAATCGTGCAAACGTCGCTTTTGTTCAGAACAACCACGACGGGTTTGCCAGTGAACAGAGGGCCGATGGACTTGAACAGAGACACCTGCTGCGCGACAGAATACCCGCATTGGCCGCTGAGATCCATGAAGAACAGAATACAGGCGCGAAGATGGGCCAACGCTGTGATGGCCTGCATTTCAATGACATTTCGTTCTTCCAGAGAGTGGTCGAGAATACCGGGAGTGTCAATAACCTGCCATGTGGTGTACTTGTAATCTGTGTGGCCAACAAACAGAGACTTTGTTGTGAACGCGTATGGCTGAACTTCCACGTCGGCACGCGTCACCTTGTTCATGAAGCTGGACTTGCCAACATTGGGGAAACCAGTGATGAGCAGTGTCCTCGCGTTGGGGTCAATCGATGGTAGACGCGACATGTGCTGGCGAACTTTCTCCAGATACACCAGCGCACTGTTCAGCTTCTTGCATGCTGTCGCCATACGACCGAGCGCAGCACGCTTCAGCTGTTTGCATCGGTATAGAGAGTCACCGTACTTGAGCAGGCGAACGTAATCGCGGCCAATGTTATCGACCATGTGGCGTACCGCACCAACCTGCCCAAGAGCGACCTTGTAGTGGTCACGATCATACAACACATGCATGAGGTCACCATAGAACGGGTGAATGTCATCCATGCGAGGGAATTCTTGCAGAATGTACGTCAACTTTTCGTTGATCGTCTTCTGGGTGTATTTCACCTTGCGCATGTAAAACTGGCGGATGCGGGAGATATGGTAGCCTTTGTGTACGACGGTAGGTGTCTTGCGTTGCGTCTTCGACAACACAATGTCCATGAAATCCTTGTACGTCGGCACGACCGTAATGGATTTGAAGTTGTAAATCGAAGACATCTTGAAGCAGAAGCGGAGAAGCGGAAAAGGGAGAGAAAACAAAGAAAGTTAGAGTCCTAAAAGAAGAAAATCGGGTTAAACGAGCTTGCGACTTAATTAACGCGCAATTACTTAGCTTCATTTAGAAAAATAGACAGTCGATTGGTATATGAGAAAAGGAGGTGTAAGGTGATCAGATGTTAGATGTGCACATGAACGCAGTAAACGGAAGGGAGACGTGAGCCGTTATCACTTCTCATTTTGGGAAGTACTAAAAACATGGACTCTGCGAGAGCATACCATATTTTTCGTTCCCTCCGGGCGGGCTGCTCTCCGTAGTGGCTTGGGAATTCAGTTAGGAGCTCAATCTGCTCCCACCACACACGACACGCTAGTCGCCGCAACCGGTTTTCCGGTGCCAGTAACTTCACTTAGATAACGTCTCGGCACTAAAGCAATGTTTCCCACGTCTGCACCGTTCCTGCCCTCACGTCTGTTGGTGCTGTTGTCGCTCGTTTGTTGCCCGTTTGTGTGTGTGTTTTTTTTTTTTTTTTAAGTGAGATAGAATTGCCCAATTACCCAGAATCAAGGTGGAACCGCCCAGTGACGCTTGCGTCCTTCTGGTGTAGCTAATTTCTCTGTTTTCTTTCCGGGGATGACGTACCAACATCACTAGTAGAAGAAGGTCTTCAATGTTCTACAGTCTCGGTGCCTGTAGACGTTCTGCAGTGGAAGAAGGAAAATGGGTGGCAGCACCGGACGTCACGAACAACCCCTAGGAGTCGCTGGTAGAGGGGTACAACCGCAGTATTTGGTTGTCATTCAAAAGTGGTTTGAACCGCAAAGTCCGCAGATGTGACTGGGTGATACAAGAGCCCACACTCACGTCACGGAACGAAAAAAGCCACCATTCATGGAAAAGCAAATTGAGGCCCTCAGATAGAATTCCCTTCCCGCTCACAGCTGTCATAATGACCGATGACTCACGTTAGGCTTTGTTACGTGATTCCGAGTGAATGAGCGCAGGCATCAGACAAAAAGCAGTCGTGAAGGTCAGCTGTAGTGTTTTGGAGAGTCTCAGCAGTGGAAAAAAAAAAACGAACCCAAAACGGCGGAAACGCTTGATCGACCTCTCATTCATTTGCTGATGTCCGTCAGGCGATAACCTCCTTCGCCATCCAGTTCCAAAAGTTGATCGTGCAGAGGTTTCAGAGCCTCACGGTGAGACACACTCACAAGTGTGACACCAACTTTTTGCAGTTGGGAGTAAAGCCGCGGTTCGTCGTCCTGCGAAACAGCGCTAGTACATTCGTCCAGGAACGCAAAGACTGGTTTATGGACCATTACACGAACAAGGGCCACCCGCTGCCGTTCGCCGCCAGAAAGCACCTCGTGCCAGTTTTTCACTGAGTTCAGCCCACCTTCACGCTCAACAACCTGTGAAAGGCCCAAGGCAGCAGTGAATTCAGTGATGTCTGCGTCGCTGATGCCCTTTGCAGCAGCTTCTGTTTCGGTTAGTGGGTATACCATCTGCGCGCGCAACGTCCCCGGAGGCAAATAAGCTTTCTGCGGGAGAAACAGAATGTCTTCGTCTCCAGGTTTGGTGATGGTGCCATTTTCCAGGGGCCACAGTTGACTCAATGTACGGATCAACGCAGATTTCCCTGACCCGTTACTTCCCATGACAAGAAGGTGCTTCCCACGCTTAATAGTGACATTCAAATTCTCAATTAAGATTGCACCGTTCGGTGCTGTGACATCAACATGAGAAAGAACGATTTCAGGTGAACCAGGTGCCACAACAAAATTTTCAGCGAGTGCGTTGGCGTTCGCCTCGGAAATTTTCTGCAGTACCTCGCGAAGCTCACCCACACGGTGAGCACTGCCGCACAGGGCACCAACTTTCTTATGCAGCAAAAGTAACTTGCCAATGGCAACAGAAAGCGGCATATATAACTGCGAACTCTGCAGGTATACCTGTGTTAGTTCGGGCTTCGTCAAAAAATCTTTCTGGTCGAGTGTTACTGCTCCGCAAACAATGTAACCGACACATACCGCGCCATATTTGATAAGAAGCGAGTCCATCAGTCCACTCCACCATTTCACCTTTTTAATGAGCAGCTCATGACGTGTGATCGACTTCAGTAAGCGATCAGCATGTTCGCGCTCCAGCTCCTCACCACCGTAAAAGGCCACTTCCTCTGCGTGTTGGACGAGCTGGCTATGGGTGGTGCGTAAATTTCCTTCCTTTTCCTGACTGGTTGCAACAAGCCCAGCAAAGTTGGGTAGCGTCGTCGCCATGAGCGTACCAACAAGGACGTAATAACTTCCAAGCAGTCCTGGCGCGCCGTAGCCTCCCGCCTTTGACAACGCCATAGACAACGTCACGACATCAAGGAACGGTTTCAGTACAGATTGGAAGAGGTCTGTCAATTCACTGCAAAACACCTTTGAGTCCTCAGCGATACGGTGATCTGGGTTGTCAATTCCGTTCTGTGTGGCGATGACATACACATTATTTCCTCTGAGGTATTCAGATTGGAGAGCTGTCTGCAAATTGTCGCGGAATCGCTGTTGCAGCATTGATTTGCAATACTGAACTGAAATGTTGATGATGGTCCCAGGGATCGACAACAATGCAATATCGGCGACACCGAACAGGAAAGCTTTTGTTTTCCTTTCCACCAGAAGTCGACCATTCTGGCCAATCGTCCGTGCCATGAGTAGAGTGAGTTTCGTCCTCAACAACAAAAGAGAAGTCAGTGTAACGACGCCACCAAACTCTAACGTGAAAATCCCAGGGACGCAGATTTTCAGCAGTGGCATCAAACGGCGGAAAAATGTGGCGTCCAGCTGGACGTCCTCGTAATCCTTGTGTCGACGACTACGCTTCGTTACGCGGCGGGACATCAGCGATTGGACCACCTTAATCAGCAAAGATACACATAGCAACTGGAGGGAGAAGAACCCCAACACACCGTTGTAACGCGGTTTCGACAGTGTCGCCATTGTTGCTGGTGCAGAAGGTAAGGGAAAAAATGGTGTTGACTACTATCTGCTTGTTTTCGAGTGCGGGCAAGGGAGAAAGCGACGCCACAGATATAGTTTCGTTGAAGAAAGAGCATAACCACATACCTTAGCTATACCCCGGTTCCTTTAGATGTTTGAACGTGGCATTGCCCGTTTTTTTGTGTGTGAGCATTTATCCGCAGAGCAGCCTCCCTCTCAGTAAGCGAAACGTTGCTTGGTTTCTCCTTCTTTTCCAGTCCTACCGTCGGAACTGCCTGGCTCCCTGAAAGCGGTGTGACGGTGGGTGGACGGCGGATCGTAGAATGACTCTAGCAGCAGACAACTTCCGCAGTTCTTGCAACCAGGACCGAAAAAAGATACCTCTTGGGGGTTGGTTGGTTGTCTTGTTCCTCCGTTGTTCTGCTTTTTGGGGAAGGGGCGAGGCCAGGTGGGGCTGCCCCCCGGGGGTCCCGTCAACCCTGAGACGCGCCAGCCAAACACGCCCCCGCNCCCGGCCCCCACGCTAAACGAAAAGCGAAACCCGCAGAAATGCGGGCACCCCCAGTAGGCAAAGAAGGAAACCATGACCACATAACGCTGGGCCATGGCGCGCTCTTCCCAAGCTCCCCGAGCCCGCACCCCCGGGACGCCCATCCCCGCACCCCCACCCCTCTTCCTTTGGCCACGAGGGGCGGGCCTGCCCCTCTTCCCCGACGCCGCCGAAGCAACCCCGGAGCAAACGAACGCAGCCAACCCCCAAGCCGTCCCCAACAAAGGGAACGCAAAAGCAACCACAGCCGAAAAGCTACCTAAATTACCTATTCATGAAAGACAAATTCATAGCACGGGGTGGAGATGATGACACATTCTAAACATCCGCTCTCGCACTCAAGAATCCGCTGCGTCCCGCCATCAGCCTCAGCCCGGCCGTTTACAATCTGCCAGGGCCGCTTCGCGCTACGACCTTGGTTCGGCATGTCACCTACACGCGCGACGAGGATGCACACGGCGCGCCACCGCACGACCTACGACACCTCACCGCCACCGCGAACCATAAACGCCAGTCATCACTTCTTTGACTTTCACAATTTCTCGTTGTGTCTGAGTGGAAGGAGGTGCAGTGGCACTGAAGCTCAAGCAAGTCTATGAAAGGCTTGCAGAAAACGTAGGAAA